>APFE031184830.1:36142-134832 GCA_000404065.3 Pinus taeda | reverse complement strand
CACTTGCCTCTTCTGCCCTCCAAATTCTCTTGTGTAAGTATATCTTTGACAATTAGGCTTGGTACATAGGCAATTATGCGGGAATAAAGGATATAAATCCTAAAGTCTTTTATGGCTTTGACCAGGGCATAGGCCTGTTTCTCCATGATTTGATATTTGAGGGGGGCATCTCTTAGAGCTTTGCTAAAGAAGGCTATGGGTTTTTCATTTCCTAAATCATCCTTTTGAAGCAAAACTGCAACAATTGTATGTTCAGAGGCAAAAGAAAATATGATGAAATCCCTATCAAATTGAGGGCTAGTTAGGACAGGAGTTTGGGTAAGAGCAAATTTGATGCTTTCAAAAGCTTGTTTAGCATCTACTGTCCACTTAACTTTGGAATCCTTTTTCAGCATGTTATTAAGCAATCTGCTAAGTTCAGCCAAATTTGGGATAAACCTTCTCAAAAAGTTGATTTTCCCCAAAAAGGCTTGTAATTCCTTTATGTTTCTAGGATGGGGCATATGTTGAATTGCTTGGATTCTATCTGGATCAATTCTAATACCATCCTTGGAGATAATGTGACCCAGCAATTTACCTTCTTCTAGACCGAAAATGGATTTTTTGGGATTCAATGATATCCCAAACTTTCTACATTTTAGAAAGATTTGTCTTAAATGATTTAGGTGTTCTTGATCTGACTTGGAGAAAGGTGTGAGGTCATCCAAATAGATGACTAGGAAGTCATGAATTTCTTTGGCAAAAGCAATGTCCATGGCTCTTTGGAATGTGGCTCCTGCATTTTTCAAACCAAAAGGCATTTTGACATATTTGAATGTTCCCCATGGGGTTGTGAATGCAGTTTTGTCCTGATCATCAAGATGGACTAGAATTTGGTTAAAGCCTGAAAAGCCGTCCAGCAAGGAAATCCTTGAGGCCCCTACTACTCTCTGCAATATGTGATCCATTTTAGGTAGGGGGTAGTTGTCTTTCAATGACACTTGGTTGAGGTTTCTTAAATCCACACAGAGCCTAATTTCACCTGTTTTCTTTCTTGTGGGGACTAGGTTTGAAATCCAATCAGAGAATCTGATTGGTGCTATTATGCCTGCTTTAAACATCTTTTGGACTTCTTGCTCCATTGCTGGGAGGAGCATGGGATTTATTCTCCTTAATTTTTGTCTAAAGGGTTTCTGATTTGGCTTGAGTGGGATTGTGTGTTGTATAACAGAGGTGTCATAGGACTTGAGGTCCTCATAACTCCATGCAAACACATCTTGAAATTCTTTAAACAGGTCGATGTATTTGGGCTTTTGGTCAGGAGGTAATGCCGCTGATAGTTTTATGATTTTGGGGTTTTGGACTGTCCCTATGTTGTGTTCTTCAATGGTGGTGTTTAGGGGTTCAAATTTTGGTTTATTAGGGACATCATTAGCATCAAACATGTCTTCCAATGGAGCTAAGCCTATGGGAAGGAGGTTGCTTTTTAGCTGTATTATTTCAGTTTCATCCTCAGGTATCTGCTCATACTCAATCTGTTGGATTTCTTGAATGTTATCCTGGTTGAAAATTGTGGGATTTAGCAATTGGTAGACTATTTTGGGTGGGAGTACTTGGCTGTGATTTAGATGAGAGTTTTTTGATCGACAAGCTGATTTTGAAACACTGTTGTGTACACTCTGAGAGGTTTAATAAACAGAGCTTGCTGGAACATGCGTGTTGGGACTGTTTGAATGTGTATTTGATGGCCGAAGAACTGCAGAACTCTCGTGTTTCCTCATGGACTAATAAGTTTTCTCATCTCTTTCTACAGTTGCTATGTTTTCTATACCGTATTTGTGTCATGATCTAAACTTGCAGGGAAAAAGAATAGTTCAGATGTCACTTAGCTGTGCTCTGCCCTCAATTCCTGCTTCTTCTCAATGTTTTCTTGCTAAATTAGCCTATAAATATGAATTCCTCTTAGGCTCATATTTGCACTAGTTTCCCCCGTATATGAATATTGTTGTAGGAATTTCTTAATTGCTCCTATAGGATATTCATTCATGTTCCCTCTGTTAGCACGAATGAAAATTACTTAGCCGTCTTTCATTCCCTGACTTCCATTTCATCTCATTTCAAGCTTCAATATTGGTCCATGTGTAGCTATCCTGCTCTATATTCCTCTTCCGTCAAAGAAAACCCATCCTTCAGTCCACATCCTTGACTCCATGCCCAATGTTCTAAACCTTTTACGCTTTGCATGCCTCTCTTCTTAAGACCATTCTCTCCTCACCAAAAAACAAAACCCTTTTTACTCAATAGCTAGCCTAAGATCATTCCCTAAAACAAAGCTAAATCCTGAAGAGAGAGCCCTCTCTGACTGCTGGTAGGCTAGGACCGGCAGTCCAAAGCTTCGTCTGTGGTTACCTCGGCCATATCCCTTAAAGAGCAGGGGACAACCTGAGTGTTAACATAGTCATTAATGAAAATGACAAAATACTTGTGCCTGGCAGTGGAGGTTGTCGAGAAAGGTCCACATACATCATAATGGATCCTTTATAGGACTGCATGGGCCTTGTTGTCTTGATCATGTAAAGTGGATTTTGTGTATTTCCCCAAAGTACATCCTTTGCATACATCTTGTTGCTCAAGTTGTCCTTTAGGGAGCCCCGTGGTTATCTGTTGCATGATCTTCAAAGCATCATGATGCAAATGGCCAAGTCTTCTATGCCAAATTTCACCGACATCATGGATCTGCAGCTTCTCTGCCTTCGTGCTCAATGCTACATCTAGCTTGTATAGGTTTTTCACCCCAACCCCGATCTTCTTCACATGTCTCATGGCTATGTGTCTCAGGAATTCCTTTCCTTTGTTGAAGATCACATCATATCCATAGTCTTCGAAAACTACAACAAAGATGAGATTTTTCTTTATGCCTCCAACGAACATGACATCCTTGAGATTGAGAGGGGAGCCCGACTCCCTCTGAAAGGTGACTGTACCAACCTCGGCCTTGATGTACCTTCTATCATCCCCCATCTCAATCTGCATCTACAAGTCATTTTCTTCTATGTCACTGAAAAAGTTTCTATTCCCCGTCACGTGGAACAAGGCACCTTAATCCAAGTACCACATGATCCCCATCATTGTGTTGTTCATGCATGTAATGAGGGTAAATTCAAGCTCAAATTGTGAAGTTAAGGCTTCACCTGCTGCTCCTCCTAAGGTCTCCTTTATTTCCTTCTTGTGTGGACATTTCATGCCATACTTCATGAATTCACGACAATGGAAGAATTTATTTTTTGATAAATATTTCTTCTTGCCCCTTTGACTGGATTCTAGTTTGGATTGGTATTGCTTCCCTTTTTGCTTCTTTTCCTTTCCATCCAATGCAAAGTTCTCTTCATCCTCTCCCTTGGATGAAGTCACATCTCTGGTATTCCACCTTATTTCCTCCTGTACCAAATCAGACCATAAACGCTCCCAATTTTGTAGTTTCTCCCTCCCATTCACTTAATCTTGATAATTGTGCCAGCTCTTGGGAAGGCCCAAAAGGGCTAGTCTTACCAAGTCTTCTTCCAGGACATTAACACCAACCCTGCCAGGTTCATCTTGACACTGTGTGAACCTACTCAGATGCTGCGGAATTGTGTCATTCTTTTGCAGCTTAATACTTCAAAGTTTATCATTGAGCCCAACTTCCTATGGTCACTATTATTATTGAAAAAATCTGACAGTACTTTCCACATTGGCAAATGAAGCTTCCTTTCCGTGGACATTTGAGACAATATGATCTTGTAATCCCTCCAATATGATTCTCCTCACCTTGGCCACATATTTCTTCCATTGAGCATGGTTTTGAGCATCAGATTCAAGTGGTTGTGCAACAAATAACTTGACGTATTATAGCAACCCCTTGTCATCCAATATTGCCTCCATGCGGTCCTTCCATGATAAAATTGGAGGTGCCTTCCAGGGCATACTCTAGCCTTAGTCCATTGAAAGCCATCTTCTTAGTTCTGAAGAAAACCTGCAGCATTGATCTCCAAATCCAAGCCCCTGAGAAACAACTTTGAATTCTACTCTGTTGTGAATCTAGCTCTAATACCATGTAGAAATTATGTTGTATATTTGCAACGACTCATGAATTTTTAACCAAAATCATAAGACACAAACCTACTCTAATATTCAGCAGACATGATTTAATAATTTAGAACAAAAATTTCAGACATGCAATAAGAAGTCACAAACATGTAACAATTATTTTTATCTAGGGAAAGCAATCTGATAAAAAACCCCAATGCCTCTTGCATTAATAAGAAGAATAGAGATGTAATACAACTGCTTCTCTCAACTGAGCTCACCCCACAAGTGCACAACGTATCTCTCTGCTCACTGAAGGCCTCTAATCCTAACTTAATCAATTTCTGCCTTGGCTTGAGCTCCTATTTCCTTGTGTTGTTCCTGGAGGAATTATACCGTATTTTTAAGGAAATTCGCTCAATTGAAATGTTCATTTCCTCTAGGTCCTTCCTCTGACTGCATGCAACACCTGTACACTCAAAACAAGTCTACAAATGATGTTACACTGCCTTGGAATCTCCATCTCAGCTAGATAACTCGAATTCTCTACATGAGTTTTTTATTTTTGGTTGACTGATCAATTAACTAGATGATCACTGAGTTTGACTAAAGTTCCACTACACAACTTGACCCTCCACTAGTTCTTCCAATAGTTGGAACTAGTTTAACTAAAAACAAGCTTACATAACTCACCTTGATTGCTACAAATTAGCAATCACATATGCTAAATTGAAATCTAACTTATCCAACTCAAATTTACTGAGTAAAATGGGTGACAAAAGCCATGTCAGCCAAGTATACATCATCTAAGTTATCTGCTAATGTGGAAATTCAAATTTTCTCAATTTAATCAAGAAAAAAATAAAATTGAGAATTTCTTGCTGCCTTTTTCAACATTTTTAGCCATGTCAAATTTAATGGATTCTTATTTAAAAGAAACAAATAAGTTATATGGATTGAATTAAATAAATTGGAAGTTTAAAATGCACATTTTGTCAAAATGATATATTGCATGGGTGTTACTTTAGAAGGTAAGGAGCTATTGCTCCATGGATATTTCCCTCGGATCTATTAGATAGTGTATGGAAAAGTGTACATGAACTCTCAAGATTCAAAGCAAGTACATACTATTCATCTATTCATATTATCAGATGAGATAGAAGATGCATATCTAATCCCTTCCAAGTTGGTGAAGTTTGTAGATATTGCAGACAACATTAGATATCCTTCTTCAACTCAAAGATCCCACTCCTAGCTCTAATTTCCAATCCCATACACAAGCACAACCAAACAAAACAAATTTCTTTCCTCCACAGAACACAGGTCAACATGTATAAAAAATAATCAAATCTAGATACATCTAACAAGACATAAAACATATGGGGGAGAATTCATAAATGCTTTTATTAATTAGAATGGAAGAAATACATTATACTTTGGCATATAGATGCACTCCTCCTCTATCCTTTGCATGACCCTTACCTCGAATCACTATAAGACTAGGCTCACCTCACATGGAAAGGAATTTTTGGTAGAAACTCACTAGCATATATGATCAAATATCTCTATATTACCTCTCCCTCTTGATAGGGTCTTTATATATAGGTTTTTTCTTGAACTCAAGAGAATGTATCTTGACACCTAGGTCCATGAGAAGTTAGGAAATGTTCAAAATAATTTACTCTCAACCAACTCATGAACAAGTGTGTGGAACTAATCTCCTCAAGATTGACCTCTTCTAGAAAAATCACCTTCATCACTCCCATGCCAAAGGCAAGTAGGGTATCAAGGTGTTAGGTTATTTCATTAAAAGGGAGCAATGGGTGTCAAGATGAAAACCCTGTGGGAGTGGTGGGATACTTAAAGTGAAAAGTTAAGAAGGGATAAGGATGCACTTAGGATGCCACGTCAAAAGGTAGGACTATGGTTTCTATACATGACATGAAGTGTGAGAAATGGGTTATAACATATGCTCCCTAATGCATGAGTTCAGAAGAGAAGCAAATGGCTGAAATGAAATGCAAAAATATGTGTCAAAATGTGAGGAAAGAGTCAATACCAAAGGATCAAATTGGATTCATATTAATACCCAACTCTCAGATATAAGGTGATCTTCCCTAAGGTGAACACACCCATTTTTATCAAAAAATATTTTTTGATAAATTTTTCTTCTTACACCCTTGACTAGATTCTAGTTTTGATTGGGATTTCTTCCCTTCTCCCTTATTTTCCTTTCCATCTAATGAAAATTCCTCTTCATCCTCACCCTTGGATGAAGTCACATATCTGGTATTTTACCTTATTTCGTCTTGTACCAAATTAGACCATAAACGCTCCCAATTTAGTAATTTCTCCCTCCGATAAGGGATAGACTTACCAAGTATTCTTCAAGGACATTAATACTGACCCTGCCATGTTCACCACGACATTGTGTGAACCTATTCAGATACTACAGAATTGTGTCATTCTTCTGCATTTTGATACTTAAAAGTTTATCATTGAGTGCCAGCTTCCTATGGTCACTATTATTCTTGAAAAATATGACAGTGCTTTCCACATTGTGAACGAAGTTTCTTTTCTGTGGATATTTGAGACAATATGATCTTGTAATCCATCCAATATGATTCTCCTCACTTTGGCCACATATTTCTTCCACTGAGAATGTTTGTGGGCATCAGATTCAGGTGGTTGTGCAACAACTAAATTGATGTATTCCAACAACCCATTGTCATCCAATACTACCTCCATGCGGTCCTTCCATGAAACAAAATTGAAGGTGCCTCCCAAGGCATACTGTAGCCTTAGTCCATTGAAAGCCATCTTCTCAGTTCTGAAGAAAACTTGCAACATCGATCTCCAAATTCAAGCCTCTGAGAAACAACTTTGAATTCTACTGTACTGTGAATCCGGATCTAATACCATGTAGAAATTATGTTGTATATTTGCAATGACTCATGAATTTTTAACCAAAATTACAAAATACAGACCTACTCTAATATTCTGCAGACATTATTTCACAATTTAGAACAAAAAATTCAAACATGCAATAAGTATTTTTATCTGGGAAATGAAATATGATAGAAAAACCCAAATGCCTCTTGCATTAATCATAAGAATAGAGATGTAATACAATTGCTTTGCTCAACTGATCTTACCCTGCAATTGCACAACCTATATCTCTGCTCACCAAAGGCCTCTGACCCAGAATTAGTCAATTTTTGCCTTGGCTTGAGCTCATATTTACTTGTAGTATTACTGGAGGAATTAGCCCCTATTTTTAAGGAAATTCTCTCAATTGAATTGTGTAATTCCTCTAGGTGCTTCCTCTGATTACACGTAACACCTGTACACTCTGAACTAGTCTACAACTAATGTTACACTACCTTGGAATCTCCATCTCAAATGGGTAACTTGAATTATTTCCATGCACTAGCTACTTTGGGTTGATTGATCAGTTAATTGGATGATCACTAAGTTTGACTGAAGTTCCATTGTACAACTTGACCCTCCTCTAGTTCTTCCAATAGTTGGAACTAGTTTAATTAAAAAAAACCTTAGATAACTTACCTTGATTGCTACAAATTAGCAATCACACATGCTAAACTGAACTATAACTCCTCCAACTCGAATTTACTGAGTAAATTGGGTGACACAAGCCATGTCACTCAAGTTAACATCATCCAAGTTGTCTTCTAATGTGGAAATTCGAATTTTCTCAATTTAATCAAGGCTTTCTTGATGCATTTTTCAACATTTTTAGCCATGTCAAATTTAATGGATTCTAATTTAAAAGAAACAAATAAGTTATATGGATTGAATTAAAAAAATTGGAAGTTTAAAAAGTGCATTTTGTCAAAATGATATAGTGCATGGGTGTTACCTCAAAAGGCAAGGAGCTATTTCTCCATGGATATTTCGCTCGGATCTATTAGATAGTGTATGGAAAAGTTTACATGAACTCTCAAGATTCAAAGCAAGTACATACTATTCATCTTATCAAATGAGATAGAAGATGCATATATAATCCCTTGCAGGTTGGTGAATTTTGTATATTGCAGACAACTTTGGAGATCCTTCTTCAACCCAAAGATCCTACTCCTAGCTCTAATTTCCAATTCCATACACACAAGGACAACCAAACAAAATATTGTTTTTCATCCACGGAAGGCAAGTCAACATATACAAACAATAATCAAATCTAGATATATATAAAAAGACATAAAACGTATGGGGGGATAACTCATTAATTCTTTTATTAATTAGAATCGAATAAATACATTATACCTTGGCATATAGATGCACTCCTCTATCCTTGGCATGACCCTTTCTTTGAATCACCACAAAACTAGGCTCACCTCACATGTAAAGGAATTTTCGGTAGAAACTCACTAACATATATGAGCAATATTGTCTATATTATCTCTCCCTCTTGAGAGGGCATCTATATATAGGTTTTTTTCTTGAACTCAAGAGAATGTATCTTGACACCTAGGGCCATGAGAAGTTAGGAAATATTCGAAATAATTTACCCTCAACCAACTCATGAACAAGTGGGTGGAACTAATCTCCTCAAGATTGACCTATTCTAGAAAAATCTCCTTCATCACTCCCATGCCAAAGGCAAGTACGGTACCCAGGTGTTAGGTTATCACACTGCAAGGGAGCAATGGATGACAAGATGACAAGCCTGCGAGAGTGATGGGATACTAAAAATGAAAAGTCAAGAAGGGATAAGGATGCACTCAGGATGACACGTCAAAAGGTAGGACTAGGGTTTCTCTTGATGACATGAAGTGGGAGAAATGGATTATAACAGATGCTCCCTAATGCATGAGGCCAGAAGAGAAACTAATGGCTGGAATACGATACAAAAATATGTGACAAAATGTGAGGAAGAAGTCAATACCAGAGGATCAGATTAGAGCAATATTGATACCCAACTCTTGACCATAAGGTGATCTTCCCTGAGGTGGGCATACCCATGTTTGGCATATACATAAATTGAACATGGCCACCAACCATACTCTATGGATCCATGACATGAAATGCTATTACATGGCCATAATACATACATAGTAGATCCAAGCAATAAATCAAAATATCATAGCCACCAACACATATAATGTGGATCTATGTTGTAGTATACATCAATACGGCTACAAACATATAGAAGAGAGGCCCTCTAGAGTAGCTATCAAAGTACATAAAATGATAGTAGCTCCAACATAACTTGGGAAGGGTGCCATATAAGAGTGAGATATCCCTATGTCGAGGTCTTCTACTCAACCTTGATGGTACAAATCTATAACATGCAAAAGAATAAGCTGAATTTGAGGATGGTAGAAATCATCTGATTGCTAGTCATTAGGGTATTATATTATAAACAAAAGCGAAGGGACCCACCAATAATGAAAATGGACCCCAAGCTACCCAAAACAACCTACAAAATTGGAATAAATGTGTTAACATTGAACACGCATTGATTCAGCCAATTAGGAGCTAATGAGGTAAGATTATTGTCGACTGCAAGGAAGCCCCCCGCTAATGTCTGTAAGCACCAAGGTGCTACTAGTTCCTAGACCAAACCCTTTGATAATGAGTTGAAGTCGACAAGAGAAGATCCATCAAAGGAGGGGCTTGAAGTATCCCCTATCAATCGACATGAAACACACCAAGAGGTGATGTGAATGGATGATGTCATGAGGTACAAGTAATATGGGGATGACTAACACAAAAGGTCAATAAGAACTGCAAATGGTCGATTGAGGCTGAGACATTCCTTGAACATGTAACAACACGACAAAAAACTACCTTATGATATTTATCTACAAAACATGAGAAGCATGCATCAGGAATTATTTGATATATTGGAGAATATGCAGCTCCTTCAGACCAGAAATCAATGCATAGAAGATAATCTGGATTATATCATATCACAACTAGGGAAGATTCTATTAAAGAGGATCAATGATAATGAGGTTGTGATAGTGAAAATGACAATAGAGAGGTGATTTAGTATTTCGACATGTGCACCAAGTTTGTTTTTTGGTGGACCAATATTGGTGTATATATAAATGGAACAATATGAAATGTTGTATAACTTGTTTGGGAAATTTGTGCCTTAACTTTTGGAAATGTTTGAAGATATACAGTTTCACTAGATTATGCACACCACCACTACTAATATATTTTTGTATAATGTATTTAATTGAGTATTTTGTTCAATGATTTCAATATAAATACATATTCTCAATTTTTATTTTAAAAAAAACAAAACAAAAACAAAACTTATTACATAGTTTTTAATTGTATATATATTTAACTTATATGAATTTTTTTTAATAATTAACTATTTAGTTTTAAATAAATTTATCGTTTAATTTTTATTTTTTTAATTTTAACCACTTGAAATGATATTTATTATAATTGATGTTTTTTTAAATATTTCACAATCTCTACATTAAAATATATTTATTATAATTGATGTTTTTTTAAATATTTCACAATCTCTACATTAAATTATTTTAAGTGAGTTTTGAATTACTTATTATATTCTTGGGCGCTATAAACCATATCGAATAATATATCACAATTCATAGAGTATCATATCCGAGCTTTAATTAACTTATTATATTCTTAGTTGTAAGGAAAGAGTTAACAGATATGTTTTACTACACGTAGATATGATTTCAATCTTGGATTCTATAGATTTTATGATTCCTTATTCCTTAGAAAAAAATTAATATATTCTTCAAAATTAAATAAAGAGTAATACTACCACTAATAAAATTGTCATAATAATCAAATTTATTCCAAATTCCAATTCTACGGATCGGTCTCAGATCCACCATTTCTTTAAATTATTGTACATGTTTAGAAAAAACTTTGTTTGATTCTATCACTTCTTCAATGAATTATCGTTAAAGTCTGAAATGAAATAAAAATTATTCTCCGCAAAATAAAATGTTCCGTGAAATATACTTTAGAAATCATCCAGTGAGCAAAAAGCAATTTATTGGTGGGACAATGTTGCCATAGAGTTAAAGTTATAAAATTAAAATATTCTTTCTAGAATAGTTAGTCTTCCTATGGCGTACCCATGATGAAATTGTTCTCCTAAACAAAATCAAATTTCCATGTTGCCTAGGGTTAAAATTAAAATTAAAATATTCATCATATGGTAGTTAGGTTCCGTATGGTAGTAGCCGGAGATCTGATTCCCAGAGTCGAGTCGAGTGTTTCTGACAGGTTAGTGAACAAATTGTTTACTCGAAGTCCTAACCGACTCGCTTCTAAGGCACTCCGAACTAACCCTTGCATTGATCAGGGTGGAATTTGAAATTTGTTTATTATTAAGCCCATCAAATACATAGGGTGGAATTTGAAATTTGTTTATTCGGGTGGAATTTGAACTTTTGTTATTATTAAGCCATCAAATAAATATGGTTAATTTTTGGTTATCCATATTCAAATTTGTTTATTAACATTTAATTTTTTATTAAATATATTTATAATCTTTTATATATATTAAAAAATAAATTTGCAAAAATAAATAAATAAAAGTCAATTAATTTATAAAATTATTTTATTTTGAAATTTTTATAAAATTACTCTTTCTTACATAATTTCCAAAATTACAACGAAATACAAATAAAAAGTGGTTTGTTGTATTGTAAACCATGTTTTAGTGTCTATTTAGAAAAGTGTATTAGATACCATGTTTATTTGATTTTTATAAATATAATTATTCTTAAACATTAAAAGTGAACCAATTAACCCCACTACAACCCAATACAAATAAAAAGTGGTTTGTTGTATGGCAAACCATGCTTCATTGTCTATTTAGAAAAGTGTATTGGATGCAAAGTTGATTTGACTTTTATAAATACAATTATTATTAAACATTAAAAGTGAGTTCAATTAACTCCACTACAACCGAATACAAATAAAAAGTGGTTTGTTGTATGGCAAACCATGTTTGATGTTCGAGTGTCTATTTAGAAAATTGTATTGGATCCAATGTTGATTTGATTTTATAAATACAATTATTATTAAACATTAAAGGTGAACTCAATTAATCCCGCTATTCATTATTTTGGATGTCCAAATGTTCAAAAGATATAATTTTCTCATTTTCAAAGAAAGAATTACATCTCAATTTCACTATAAATAAAAAAAATACATTTCATTTATAGTATGAATAAATCGTTTTAGTGGAGATCAAGATCAAAGTTAAGTGAATCTGTATGAGTTTTTATGGTGATTAAAATTATGATGTCAATTTTATGATTATGTGTAATGAAAAATTATGAATTAAAGAAAATATAAAAAATATATTATTCTATGTAGTGTTACCTTTTGGAGTCATCGCATTCATGTTTGTTGGCATCGATGTTTTGAACCAACCTCTGTGGTTTATTATCGGGATTAGATCCATGATAATGAACCACAGAGGTTGGTTCGAAATGTCGATTCCAACAAACATGAATGTGATGACTCCGAAAGATAACACTACACATAATATAGATCGCAGAAGCCTCAAATCAATAATATATTATTCATCGAAAAAGTTGTTTGAAAACAAATATGGAGATCATGATACTAGGAAGAGAAATGGGGTGCATAGAAGATATGCCTTAATACTTGTTTTTTGAAATACAACTTTTCTTGCCCATGTTGCCTTATGTCAATATCCCATCCACTTTGTACCTAGGTGGTCTTTTGAATGTTTCTTCATACTTATTTAGGAAGGGGTACACATCTCATCCAAACTCTCGAGGGAAAACTATTATTCACCCTAATTCGTAGATCATTCTTAAACTCCTTAATAAAGACTGAAAGAACTCATCTCCCATTACCATTCTCCATCCTCCCATTTAAATGTTCTTTCTCTCTTTGCTCACAAAGGAACTTGTGTGAAACCATTATGGTTATCCATGTCATTGAAAAGAGAACCCCATGGAATTATGGTTATGAAAAGCTTCTAAAGGGTCGGGGGCCTAGATACTAAGAAACAAGAGGAAATGGGATGGTTTTTAGGGAAAAATCATGGTTGGAATGCCCATAAGAGTTGAAGCAAACACCAGTAAACTTTGTGACTTTGCTTGAGCCAATTTGCCTCCTCCAAATCATTCCAAAATAGAAAAATAGAGATCTTGCACTCTTTTTGCTTGTAATAAAAGGGAAGAGGGTCATTGAGGAATTGTGGGGTAGAGGAAGGAATAGATTCCTTCTATTATTGAGGAGAAGAGAGCTCTATAGTCATTGATGGCAAGATATTGGGATCCTTCCTAGGGTTGTAATTAGGGGGTCAAAGGGCCCACTAGAATAGTAATGGCATAGTTATGTTAGTCATTCAATTTTAAGTGGATTAGGCCCATTATGGATGTTCAAAAAAATAATGACCACTATTTAGTTAGCATGGAATAAATGTAATGCGGTCTCATAAGAAAAGGTTTATTAAGTAGTTAGTAGTTATGATTAGGGTTCATTACTTAGTTATAATGTAGGATGGAGTCTCCCTTATGGATGGGTATTGGAGTATTTTGTATTTGAGTTCAACTCACTTAGAGGTCACCATACCTAAACAAGAAAGTGAGTAATAGTAAATTTCTTCCATAAATGATCATTATATAGTGTTGTTGCTAGGATCAGGAAACACTGAGAGAAGTGGTGTTTTCTAAAGACATTGTTGCTTGTGATCCCATTGGACATTGGGACAAATTTACCTAGAGTCTTTCCACATTTAAATAGGTTATATTAGATATTAATACTACCCCCCCAATAATCCCCCCCTTAAAATTGACTCAGTGTAACGTCTCCTCCCACATTTACCCACTTTTACAGGCTCTCTGGGGTCAAAATTAGATGAGTGTCACTATGATATGACCCAACCACCAAGTTCTAGTTATGGAAGTGAGATCGACTAACCAACAACTTACAACCATCTCTTAGGGACTACAAACCACTTAGGAGTCTACAAACCACCCGAGGTGATCAATCCCTGAGCTCGAACTCTTTTTCACAAGGGAAACTCCTCAAGCGCACCCATAACACTGCATGCATGCATTTGGGAGTATATAACCGCACTCATAGACCTCGATGCCAACACTAATGACCGAAAATTCCTTAGTTTAGTGCATACGATCGCGAGATCTCTGCCACTTTTCAGGCAAGCCTCTAGACTGCTACCCATAAGTGTTTGTAACTTTCCAGAATCATACCAATAAGGATAACAATACTAAACAAACATAACTTGAGCTATATCTTGACCAATACATTCCTAATGAAAGATAGACATTTTGTCAAACACATGACAAACGCGTAAGCTACAAATCATGAATGCATATCTGATCATAATCTTATGAACTACATCTGAGAACAACCAAGAATGATTAATGCCCTCTCAAGCTAGTTGCAATAACACTTGTTAGTTCATACATTCATCAACCATTCAATAACATATCAAATCATGAGAGAGATCCATAGTTATAGCACATCATAAATCCATGCATATAATCAACATATAACCAGAATAGAAACTATGACAAATCAACCATAAGATCATTATAATAATCTGTACAAGTGCTCATAGATCACAATATGAAAATAGATTATATTAACATATGAAAATTCCAACCAAATCATGGACTTCCATGTACCACTCAGCCATATATTGGGTTGAAAAAATCTCTTTTTCATCCAATCACCCCTGCACCATATTTCAAGAATGAATGTGGGATAATAAGGGTTAAACCAAAATAAAACCAACCAGGGCTTCCAAAGGCCAAACCACCTCAACCCTCAAGCACAATTATTTCACATATATGGTCCAGAAATCACTAACATCAACCATATTGGTCTCTACCGAAGTTTTCCAGGGCTCCAGGAACTAGTAATTAAACCCAGGGCATCCATGAAACCTGTAACACCCTTCTCCCACATTTACACAAGCTAATCAATCCACTAGCGTAAACATGTGATGAAGAGTTACTATGATATGATTCAACTCCAAAATTATAGTTAAATAAGTGGAACTAACATGACAAGACCAATCTAACCTTCCATAGATGCTAGAGAACCTTCAGGAGCCAACCAACCCTTCCAGGTGACTAACCCCTGAGACAACATATTGTTTTGTTGAACTAGAGCCAAAGTCACACTGATGACAAGGAATGCATGCAACTGAGACCCTCCAATCACTCCCACGGTAAGGTATCAATGCAACTGTGGCCTTTTTCAGGCAGTTCTATGCTAGCGACCCTCGATTCTGAGCCACTCTTTCAGGGCTAGGTCTTAGGCCACTACCCAAAACTTCATGAAACTTCTAGAAATGATAAATAACATCGAAATAAGGTTACTAATGTAAACTATTGAACAAGGAATTGACTTGACCCCCACTATCCATGCCACGCATTTCCTCAAACATATTGTAAACATGTAATCTATAGGTCATAACAACAAATCTAAGCATAGGGATTTCATACTTATCTAAGAATCATCAAGGAAAACCAATATCTCCTCCCAATAGCTGAAATTTTATCCTATTAGGTCATTCATTCATTAACATTTCATATACTAACCAAAGCATGATGAGATCCATAACTCAAGTCTATCATAAACCATGCTCATAACCAACACATAACCAGAGATATAGCAATGAGGGAACAACCGTTAAATCCACATAATGACAAGTACATTTACCCATAAAATACAAGAGGAATATATCTCTTATTAACATATGCAAATGCAACCAGGTCTCAGAGTTCCATGTACCACCCGACCATAGATTGGGTTGAACCAAATCTTTCTTTCAGTCAATCACCCTAGTGCCATATTCCAAGCATGAATGTGGGATCTAATGAAACAACTCGAATAAAACCAAAGCAGGGCTTCTAGAGGCTAAACCACCTCAACCCTCAACCAGTGATTCCACCTCATGGTCAGGCATCATTAACCATCACCAGATCCGTCTCTACTAAAGTTGTCTATGGATCTAGAGCATTTGTTTCAACCAGGGCTTCTAGGATTAGTAACTCAACCCACAGTTGTTGTCGGGCTTCCAGAGCGTTTGTCCAACTAGGTGTTCTAGGACTAGAAACTCAACCCACCAAGGGCTTCCAAAGCGTTTGTCCAACTAAGGCTTCTAGGACTAGTAACTCAACACAAGTTGTTAAATGGCCTCCAGAGTGTTTCTCCAACTAAGGCTTCCAGGAACTAGTAACTTAACTCACAACCATAAGGAACATGAGAAACAACTAGAAAACAAAAGTAAACCCATAATAACATGACTATCTAGGAAATGGAAGGGCTAGGTAAAACCACTGCCAATGTAGGTAATCCTCCATACTAATGAAAGATCATAACCAAGGAACCACATGCATGTGCCATGCATGGAAAAACTATAAAGGAAATCATACATGCAACTCAGTACATTCAAAGAAAGTTTGTTGTAGGTGTTGATCCCCTTGTCCTCTTGCGCTTTCATGCTTCTCCTTTTCCTTATTTCTCTAAATCCCAAGTATGCCACACTCCTCCAAGGATTCTCCAAGAAAACTCTAGGTCTGCAAGAGTATGAGAGAGAGAATAGAATGAAAGTGCCAAAACTAAACTGACCAAAAGCCATGAACTGATCCTCATAATCCTTTTTATTAATGAGGCCTCTATTTTCTTCATTTTCCATTATTTTTTCTTCATTTTCCTCCTCACATGCAACCTATGACTCTTCAGCTTCCTTTTCTCCTATTTTCATTATTTTCATAAATAAAATTTCCAATAAATTCCACTTTTCCATTGCCTTTTCCAATTTCCATAGCCATTAATTAATCACAAGTGATCCCCGTCACTATGTTTTTTCACAACATTCAACTTGGAATAAGTGTCCCATGACCATGGTTATTATTTTTCCTTTATTAACTTTATTACATGAAGTTTTAACCCAAGGTTGTTACAAACTCCTCCCCTTAGGGGAAGACCATCCTCAGTGTTCAATGACACCTACAACTATAAAAACCCCTAAAAAACATGATATACTGCTTATGGAGATTTATAACTTAGCTCATTGCAGTATTTACAATGATCAACCTATTGAAATCATAATCAATCATGATAAACATGAAAACATGACAATCATACCGCTTATTGGAGCTTTATAGCATAGCTCATTGTGGTATTTACATCATACATATGCATATACATGGACATGACCAAAACACAACATTAACACATATACCAAAACTTCTTTGCTTGAATCGACAAACAAGGAAGGATACCTAGCCTGCATTTGATCAACCATCACCTGTGTAGCTTCATTGGGCCCAAACTGCTTCCATTGCACTTTAACCTAGTCGATTGCTTGGTTCTAGAGCATGAGCATATTTCTCTGCAAAATACAGTGAGGTTTAGATTAGAATTATCCTTCTAGATCCACCTGTAATACATATAAGTCAGTCACATGATCAACATATTTAACATACTTCTTAAGAAATCAAACATGGAAAACATCATGGACCTTCATTATCGAAGGCAGTGCAAGTCGATAGGCCACAGGTTGAATCCTCTCAAAGATCTCAAGAGGCCCACAATATCGAGGTGCTAACTTCACACATGACCCAATCCTCAAGGAGATCTTCATGGGCTTGATGCGCAAATACACATGTTCCCCAACTTGAAACTCCTTAAACAACTTATGTTGATCTGCATAACTTTTATGCCTATCCTATGCTACTTTTAAAATTTTGCATGATAATCTGCATCTCCTATTCCAACTCTTCCAACATGCCTCGTCCTATCAACACCATGTTAACTGGATCACTACAACTGATAGGAGTATTACAAATGTGCCCCTAGAATGCCTCAAATGGACTCATCCTCAATGACTCTTGATACCCATTATTGTAAGAAAACTCAACCAGAGGTAGATACTCTTCCCACTTTCATTGTTGATGCATCTCATACATCCTCAACATGTCCTATAGAATCTTATTGACCCTCTTTGTCTATCCATTTGTCTGTAGATGATAAGTTGTACTGAAGGCCAACTCTGTACCCAAACCTGCAAATAACTATTTCCAGAATATCGAAGTGAACTTAGCATCCCTGTCTAACACAACATTTTTCAAAACACCATGTAACCTCACCACATCTCTGATGAATACATGTTCCACATCACTAGTTGAATATGCATACTTTACTGGAATGAAGTGTGCTACCTTTTCCAACTTGTCCACCACAACCATAATAGAATTATGTTGTCTATATTTCCTTGGAAAACATGTGATTAAATCCATGGAAATGAACTCCCATTTCCACTCGAGAATCAAAATTAGTTGTAGTAAACCACCTGGATGCTTAAACTCTACTTTTACCTATTGACAATCCAAGCATCTAGCCACAAACTCCGCCACTTCCTTCTTTAGATTTAGCCAATAATAAAATTTCTTCACTTCTATCAATGTTTTCTGATATCCTTTGTGACCTGAATACAACTTAGCATGAAATTCCCTCAAGATAAGCTTCTTGAGCTCACTCTTGTTTGGCGCATCGATCATGTCCCTAAATCTGACCAATCCATCTGTTGAAGATGACAGCCCACATCTTGTTCACCTATACGCTGCTGCAACCTTTGCCTAAGCTCTCTATACCTATCATCCTGCTGACCTGCCTATAAGATTTGATCCTGTAAATATTTCCCATAAGAACTCATAGTTGAAATGTGATTTAATTGTATCCACCTCCTAAGAGCATCTGCAACCCTGTTCTCTTTACCTTTAATGTACCTGATCTCAAAGTCAAACTCACTAATCATGGACAACCATCTAGCTTGTCTAGCATTTATATTTGTTAGGTCAAATAGATACCCAATCCACTATGTTCACATTCATATGAACCTCCTTGTCAAGAATATAGCCTCCACATATTCAATACATGTATGATCGCTGCCAACTGAAGATCATGTGTGTGACATAGTTTTCATCGTGCTCATTCTGTTTCCTTGATTCATAGCACAGTACCTATCCTTCCTACATCCAGACTCCACCAAGTCCTCTCTTGCAATCATTTGTTCACGCCACAGACTCTATACGGATATGCAATCTTTAAAACTAGGGAATTTGTTAAGAACTGCTTCAACTACTCAAAAATCACTATGTATTCCTTTGTCCATTCAAATTTCTTACCATTCCTTTGCAACGATGCAATAGGATAAGTATTCTATGAGAACTTCCTCATAAACCTCCTATACTAACTTTCTAACCCCATAAATGACGTTAACTCATCCACATTCCTACGAGATGCCCATTCCATGATAGTTTTTATCTTTTCTAGATCCATTACTATTCCTTCCTTGGAAACCACATGTCCCAAGTAATGTACATTTGTCTAAAGAAACTGCATTTGCTAAGCTTGGCATACAACTGATGCTCCCTTAGAAATCTCAATACTGCTACTAAATGTTCGGTATGTTCTTCCTCATTCTTGGAATATATAAATATATCATCAATGAATACAATAAAAACTTATTTGGATAAGGATGCAATGCACTCATCAAGCACATAAAAGTAGCTGGAGCATTAGTAAAACCAGAAGGAACTACAACAAACTCATAATCCTCATACCTCGTCTTGAAAGTTGTCTTGTAAATATCCTCTTCTTTAATGCATACTTGATGGTATCCTGATCTCAAGTCAATCTTCAAGAACACTGCTTCTCCCTTCAACTGATCAAACAATTCATCATTCCTCAGTAATGTATACCTATTTGTTATTGTCACCTTGTTCAAATGCATGTAATCAATGCATAACCTGGGAGTACCATCCTTCTTCTTTAGAAACAATACCAGTGCACCCCATGGTGACACACTTGGCCTAATGTACCCCTTGTCAAGCATTTCCTTCAACTGCAGCTTCAATTCCATTAACTCTAGTGGGCTCATCCTGTATGGTGACTTTGATGTTGGTGCTACCCCTGGTATGAACTCAATAGAAAAGTCCACTTCCTTGTGAGGAAAAACTTATGAAATATCTATGGAAAATGCATCCTAAAACTGTTGTAGAACTGAGTAGTTGTTCAATACCTCTGCAACCTCAATATCCTTACCTTTATCACTAGAAATAAGCACTGCAAATAACACACACCCTTTCCTGCAACTGTGCTTTTCCTGCGTAGATGTAACTATTATGACTAACATAGCTTTCTTCTTACCCTGTAAGATTCTTTGCTCCCCATTGTCATCCAAGAACTCAATAGCCTTATCATAGCAGTCTAACTTAGTCCTGTGAAGATATAGCCAGTGCATACCCAAAATCATACTATATGATCCCAACGGAAGTACATTCAAATGTGTGGATGTAGACATAACATTCAATTCAAATGCACAAGCTCTTACCCAATGATAAACTCTCTTCTTAGTACTTATAACCAACTGCACTAACTAAGACTTTGCGTGCACTTCTTTATTCAAACCACACTTATCCACCAAGTCAGGACTAATATAACTACAATTAGATCTAGGGTCAATCAAAATAGAAACAACTTGATCACAAAGCTTATTTTCCATCTCGATAATATATCCTTGACGATCTTCCTGCATGTTATCCAATGTTGCATAAATCTAAGGAATACTTTATCTAACATCCCCTACTGTCTATGCCTCCTAAGCACTGTAAATCTGCGGTCTGCCACCCTAATGTTCTAGACAATCTCTCCTACAATGATCCTTTCCACAAGTCCAACACTTTAAAGGCTTCCATCTTGCACCCTTTTTCTGCTCCTCAGACTGAAATTCTTGTCCTTTTTTAGATGAATTGAACTTCTTAGGAAGTGCTATATTATCTTTGTTACTTGTGTCATGAGGCCTTGTTTTCTTCTTATCTCATTTACCTTTATTCTTTTCATTACCTCTCTAACCCTGCTTAGTCTCAAATTTGTGCTTTAATTGCTCATAACAATGCTTTATCTTCCTGATGGATTCCTCCAATGATATCGACTCATCAAACTCAATCCTGTATTTGAATTCTACCACCAACCCACTAATGAATCTCTGAATTTTTGCCTTCTCCTTGAGATAAGGCATATACCATAATAACTCCAAGAATCTGCTAGTGTACTCCTCATGAGTCATGGCTCCCATATTTAGCTCATAGAATTCTTTTTCCTTCTCATCATAGTATCTCTCCAATAGATACTTCTTCTTGAATAGTGTTTCGAACTCACTCCAAGTCAATTCCTCTTCATGAATATCTCTAACGTTCTTTACGTATTCCCACCATATATATTTTTTACCTTTAAGACTAAATGTAGTTATTCTAGCCTTCATGTTCGCTGAGTAATCATGCAACCTAAAGAACTTACTCATCCCAAGAAACCATGCTTCTGCGTCCTATGACTTCTTCATCTCCCCATCAAATGTAGGTGCCTTTTCTTTCTTCATCTCATCCAAAAAATATCCCTTGTCATTCCTTCTATAAGGATGATAATGATGATTATCATGATAGCCGTTATAACCAAAACTAGAATAGAATATGTGTCCATCACCTATCGTGTCTGGTGTATCAATGAATCTGTCTTCTATGATCATGTCATCCCTATCTGACATGTGCCCACCGTGAGACCGACTGCCATATGCCCCATTAGTCCTATCCTCCTATCCATGATTGATTTTAAGAGGTCCATGTCTTTGTAAGTTTGACAAGCTCTGAAGGATAACTACATTAACTTCTTCTTCTTTCTCTTGTGCCCTAGCAAGTATCTCTTGTGATTGAATGATTGAATCATTATCTTCTTTGCAACTCCTTATTTCTACCTTCAAACTTCTCAAAGTGTCTGCTATGTGAGGGGATTACTCATCACCATGTTCCTCATCTGATCTATAGGGAGAATCTCGTGAATTGTAGTCTACCATTCCTGTTATTCATTTTTTTCTTCTCTTCTTGCAAGGCATACTATGTCATCTAAACCAAATCATCAACAAACCAACGTACATCAGTATAGTTCGGGGAGGATATCTTGTCTGAAAGACCAACCAAATTAGCATAACATATGTATAATCATAATCACAACAATATATAGGCATCATCCCAACCACCATCCAGTTAGCATGCTTGATGCCACAACTTCAACACCAACTAGACACAATGCATGCATAATAACATAGGTATGACATGCATGCATACATAGTACATACAAATACTGTTATGCATTCATGATGAACACTTTCTGACAACAACACCCTCAACTTCTACATGACTTCACAATGACAACCATGACCACCACCATGTGTACACAACAAGCACATAGACCACAAGCATAATGAAAGACATACAAATGTTCTATACATATGAAAACACATTCATCAAGGAGATTGGAAACTAGACATCACCCAAGGAGAAGAGAACCATGCTCTGATACCACCTTGTAACACCATACTCCCACATTTACCCAAGATAACCGGTCCATCGGGGTAAACATGTGATAAAGAGTTACTGTGATATGATTCAACTCCACAAGTACAGTTAAGCTAGTGGAACCAATAAGAAAAAACCAATCTGGCCTTCCAATGATGCTACAAAACCTTCAGGAGCCAACCAACCCTTCCAGGTGACTAACCCATGAGACAACTTACTGTTTTATTGAACTAGAGCCCCACTCATAATGATGATAGGTCATGCATGTGAATGAGAACCTCCAGTCACTCCCATAGAAAGGCATCCATGTGATTGTGGCATTTATCAAGCAGTTTTGTGCCAACAACCCCAGATTCTAAACCACTTTTTAAGGGCGATGTCTCAAGCCACTATCCAGAACTTCATGAAACTTCTAGAAATGATATATAACATTGAAAAAATGTTACTAATGTAAACACATGAATAATTACTTGACCTGACACCCACTATCCATGTCAATAATTTCATCAAATATATCATAAAAATGTAATCTATAGGTCATAACAAGAGATCTAAGCATATGGATCTCATACTCATCTAAGAATCATCATTGAAAACCAATATCCCCTCCCAATAGTTGCAATGCTATTTATTATGTCATTCATTTATTAACATTTAATATAATAACCGAAACATGATGAGATCCATAACTCAAGTTTGTCATAAACCATGCTCATAACCAGCATATAAGCATAGATATATCAATGAAGAAACAACCATTAAAGCCACATAATGACAAGTACATTTACCCATGAAATACAATATGAGAAGAGCTCTTATTAACATATGCAAATGCAACCAGGTCTCGAATTTCGATGTACCATCCGACCATATATTGGGTTGAACAAAATATTTCTTTAAGCCAATCACCCTTGTGCCATATTCCAAGCATGAATGTGGGATCTCATGAAACAACTTCAACAAAACCAAACAGTGCTTCCAGAGGCTAAAACAGCTCAATCGTCAACCAAATACTCCACCTCATGGTCAAATATCACTAACCATCACCATATCGGTCTCTGTCAAAGTTGTCGAGGGCTCTAGACCATTTGTTCCAACCAGGGCTTCCAGGACTAGTAAATCAACCCACAATTATGTCGGGCTTCCTGAGAATTTTTCTAACCAGGGATTTCAGGACTAGTAACTCAACCCACTAAGGGCTTCCAGAGCGTTTTTCCAAGCAAGGCTTCTAGGACTAGTAACTCAACCCAAGTTGTTACAGGGCTTCCAAAGCATTTTTCCAGCCAATGCCTCTAGGAACTAGTAACTCAACCCACAACCATAAGGAATATGAGAACAAAAAAAAAAGTAAACCCATAGCACCATGGCTATCCAGGAAATGGAAAGGTTAGGAAAAACCACTATCAACCCAGGAAATCCTCCATGAAAATGACATATCATAACCAAGGAACCACATGCATGCCAAAACTAGCAAGGAAACCATACATGCAAATCGGTACTTGCAAAGAAAATCCATTGTAGTTGTCGATCCCATTGTCCTCTTGTGCTTTCCTACTTTTCCATTGTCTTCTTGCTCCAAATCCCAAGTATTCCACACTCCTCCAAGAGTTCTCCAAGAAAACTCTAAGTTTCCAAGAGTATGAGAGAGAGAATAGAATGAGAGTGCCAAGATTGAACTGACCAAAAGCCATGAACTGATCCTCAAAATCCTTTTTATTAATGAGACCTTTATTTTCTTCATTTTCCTCCTCACATGAAATGTGTTACTCTTCACCTTCCTTTTCTCCTATTTTCATTATTTTCATAAATAAAATGCCAATAAATGTCACTGTTCCTTTCCAAATCCTTTGTCATTGCCTTTGCCTTTTCCAATAAATGCCACTTTTCCTTTGCCAATTTCCATAGCCATTAATTAATCACAAGTGATCCTCGTCACTATGTTTTTTCCCAACATTCATCTTGGAATATGTGTCCCATGGCCATGGTTATTATTTTTTCCTTTATTAACTTTATTACATGAAGTTTTAACCCAGGGCGGTTACAAAATCTAAGTTGTTTCAGGGCTCCAGAGTGTTTGTCCCAAGCCATAGGCTCCAGGGACTAGTAACTCAACCCATAGCCTTTAAGGAAGCCAATTTGTTTTAGGGTTCCAGATAATTTATTCCAACCCACCACCATAGGAAACCAGAGAAATAATCAGAAAAACGGATGCGGAACCTGCTACACCATGGTTATCTAGGAAATGAAAAGACAAGGCTAAAACCACTATCATTCGAGGAAAATCTCCATGCCAATGACAACACATAACCAAGGAACCACATCCATATACCATGCATCCAAAAACCAACATGGAGATCACACATGCAACATGTTACCTCTGAAGTAAGTATGTTGTAGTTGCTAATCCAAATGTCTCCTTGTGCTTCCTTGCTATGGTTTGCTTTCTTTCTCCAATCCAAGTGAATGCTAGAGTGCTCCAAGAATGCTCTAAGTTTTAAAGAGTATGAGAGAATGTGAGAATGAAAGGAGAGAGCCAAAATTAAACTGAGCAAAGCTGTGAACTATTTCTCTAATGCTTGTTTATCATTAGTGCCTCTCTTTTTCTTCATTTTCCTCTAATTCCCCTTGCATGAAAATTTGTGTCTCTTCAATTTCCTTTTCTCCTATTTACCTTTATTTTCATAATTAAATTTCATTTATTTCCTCTTTTCCTTTACCAGTGCCTTTGCCAATTTCCATAGCCATTAATTAACCACAAGTGATGCTAACTATAATGTTTCCTACCATTCAGCATGGAATATGTGTCCCGTGACCCTTGTCTTATTCTATTTCCATGGAAAATTAACCAGGGACTATTAAAAACCCCTCCCCCTTGGTGTAACACCATCATCGGTGTTCTATGACACTTATAAAAAACAAAACATACTTCTTATGGAGCTTTATAACACAACTCGATGCAATGTTTACAACATACCAAACTGTTGAAAACATGACCATCATACTTCTTATTGGAGCTTTATAACACATCTCGATGCAATATTCACAACATATTGCTTATTGGAGCTTTATAACACAACTCATTGCAGTATTTACAATGCACATATACATCTATATAATAATAAAAACATAAGTTAAACATATTTTCTCAACCAACACATAAGGAAGGTTACATGGACCACATCTAATCATCCCTCCCATGTAGCTTCATCGGGCCCAAAGTGCTTCCACTACACTTTAACCTGCTCTATTGCTAGGTTCCAGAGCATGAGTTGTTTCCACTGCAAAATGAAATAAGGGTCTGGCTTGAATTATTCCTTTGGTTCCACCTGCAATACAAACCAATCAATCACATGATCAACATCCTGGACATATCTCTTACTTAACGAAACATAGAAAACATCATGGACTTTCACTATTGGTGGAAGTGCAAGTCATTATGCCATTGGTCCAGTCTTCTCAAGGAACTCAGAAGGCTAACAATACTAAGGTACCAACTTGACACATGATCCAATCCTCAAGGAACTCCTCTTTGGTTTGATGTGCAAGTACACATGTTACCCTACTTGAAACTCCTTGAATGCTCTATGCTGATTTGCATAACTCTTTTACATGTCTTGCACGACCTTTAAATTATTTTTAATAACTTGCATCTCCTGCTCCATCTCTGCTGACATACCCAGTCCAATCAACACCTTATTCACTGGATCACTCTAGTTGGTAGGAATATTACATCTCTGCCCATAAAGAGCCTCAAATAGACTCATCTTCAAGGACTCATGATACTCATTGTTATATGAAAACTTCGCTAGTGGAAGATACTCCTCCAACTTCCTTTGTTGATGCATGACATGCATCCTCAATAGGTCCTCAATAATCCTGTTAACCCTCTATGTCTGTCCACCTATCTATATATGATCAGATGTACTAAAAGCTAGCTCTGTCCCAAATCTTGCAAACAACTCCTTCCCAAACTTGGAAGTGAACTTGGCATCTCTGTGTGATATGATCTTCTTGGTAACACTATGTAATCTCACTATCTCCCTCATGAAGATCTAATCTACCTCACTAGATGAATTATTAGACTTCACTACAATCAATTGATCTACCTTGCTCAACTTGTCAACACAACCATGATGGAATCATGTTGCTTAGATGTCCTTGGAAAACCTGCAATGAAGTCCATGGAAATGACCTCCCATTTCCATTTTGGAATCAGAATAGGCTACAACAAACCAGTTGGATGCTTACATTTAGTTTTCACCTATTGACAGACCAAACATCTCGCAACAAATTCAACCACCTCTTTCTTCAAGCTAGGCCAAGAATAAAAATTCTTAACAACTGTCAAAGTATTTTGACATCCTAGGTGAACCGAATATGACTTGACATGCAACTCCTTCAAGATAAGCTTCTTGAGTTCACTATTATCTCGCACATAAATATTGTTCCTGAATCTTACCAAGCCATATCCCGTAAAATGATACTCCAAATCTCTATCACCTTAACCACGCTATTGTAATATTTGCTTCAATTGTTGGTACCTATCATCTTACTACCTTGCATGCAAGATCCTCTCTTGCAAATTTGTCCCATTAGGGCTCATAGTTGAAATGTGATTCACCTGCACACTCCTACTGAGAGCATATTTAACCCTAGTCTCCTTGCCTTTGATGTACCTAATCTCAAAATGATTCTCACTAAGAGTATCCAACCATCTAGCTTTCCTGGCATTTAGATTGGGTTGGTCAAACAAGTACCTCCTCCCACTGTGATCACTCATCAAGGCAAACCTCCTGCCAAGAATATAAGGTCTCCACATCTTTAATGCATGAATGATAGTTGCCAACTCAAGATCACGAGTCACATAGTTGTTCTCATGCTCATTCAGCTTCGTTGACTCATAGCATACCACCTATCCCTCCTACATCAAGACTCCACCAAGTCCTCCCTTGCAAGCATTTGACATACCACAAACTCCTTATCATGATCTGCAATATTCAAAACTAGAGAATTTGTAAGCAAATTCTTCAACAAATCAAAACTAGTTGCACACTCCTCAATCCATTCAAACTTCTTCTATTTTCTCTGCAAATATGTAATAGGATAGCCAATCCATGAGAAGTTCCTAATGAACCTCCTGTAATAACCTACTAGTCCCATGGATGATCTGACCTCATCCATATTCCTAGTAGTTGGCTAATCCATGATAGCTTTAATCTTTTGCGAGTCCCCTGATATCCCCTCCTTAGAAATAACATGTACCAAGTAGTGAATCTGAGACTGAAAGAAACTACACTTAATGAGCTTGGCATACAACTAATGCTCTCTCAACAATCTCAATATTGTTTCCAGGTGCTCTGCATGCTCTTCCTCATTATTCGAGTATATCAATATATCATCAATAGACATTATCATAAACTTGTCCAGGTAAGGACACAACACACTGTTCATCAAACACATAAAGGTGGCTGGAGCATTAGGAAAACCCAAAGTAACCACCACAAACTCACAATGTCCATACCACGTACGGAATGCAGTATTGTAAATATATTCTTCCTTAATGGGCACCTGATGATATCTTGATCTTAGATCAACCTTCGAAAACATTGTTTCTCCCTTCAGTTGATCAAACAAATCATCAATCCGTGACAATGAATAAATGTTCTTGGTAGTCACTTTATTTATCTTCCTGTAATTAATGCATAATCTGGGATTACTATCCTTTTTCTTTACAGACAATAGTGGTGCACCGCAAGGTGACACACTTGGCCTTATGTATCCTTTATCAAGCATTTCCTTAAGCTGCACCTTCAATTCCACTAACTCCAGAGTGCTAATCATGTAAGGTGCGTTATATGTTTGTGTTTCTCCCGACATTAACTTAATAGAAAATACCACCTCTTTATGAGGGGGCAATGCTAAAATCTCTGTTGGAAATACATCCTGAAACTGTTGTAAAACAAGATAATTCTTCAAGACTTCATCGTCCTCGACATATTTCCTTTGTCATTGGAAATTTAAAATGAAAAAAATACATATCCTTTCCGACAATTGTTCTCTGCTTGCATAGATGTAACCATTCTCACTAATGTGGGATTCTTCTTTCCCTGCAAGATTCTCCTTTCTCCATCATTATCCAGGCACTCAATAGTCTTATCATAGCATTCTACCTTATTCTTGTGAATGAAAAACTAATCCATGCCAAAAATCATATTATATGATCCCAAAGGAAGCACATTTAGATGTGATGATGTAGGCATACCATTCAGCTCAAATCCATAATATTTCACCTAAGGATGAACACTTGTCTTGGTCCCTGTAGCCAATTGCACCAACCAAGATTCTGCATGCATTTGTTTATTCAAACAACACTTATCCGCTAGGTCAAGACTGATATAACTCTAGTTAGATCTAGGGTCAATAAAAATGGAGACAAATTGATTACAAATATTTCCTTCCATCTCAATAATGGATGCCTAATGATCAACCTGCATACTATCCACTACTGCATAAATACAAGAAATACTCTTCCCAACATCTCCAACTATTTGTTCCTCCTAAGCACTGTAAATCTGAGGTATGCCACCATGGTGTGATGGGCCCTCACTTGTGGGATGCTCTCCCCCACAAGTCCAACACCTCAAAGGCTTCCTACCATCACCTTTATTTTGCTCCTCAGGCTTAAATCCATGTCCTCTATCAACTGCGTTGAACTTTTTGTGTGGTGCCACATTCTCCTTGTCACCTGCAACTTGAGGTATTCATCGCTTCTTATCCCACTTTCTTTTAGTATTCTCATTACTTTTCCAATCCCTCTTAGGCTTATACTTGTTCTTTGACTACACATAACAATGCTCCATCTTCCCGATGAATCCCTCCAATGACCGAGGCTCATCATACTCAATTCGATCTTTAAATGGTAAAGGAAATCTACTGATGAACCTTTGGACCTTTGTCTTCTCATCCTTGAGGTAGGGAAAGTACCTCAACATCTCTAGAAACTTGGTTTTGTACTCTTCATTTGTCCAGGAACCCATATTCAATTCATAGAACTCTTTGGTCTTTTTGTCATAATATCTCTCTGACATGTACTTCTTCATGAAGAGTCTTTTAAACTCATGCCAACTTATTTCCTCTACCCTGATGCCTTTGACACACTTCACATCTTCCCACCATATATCTTCTTTTCCCTTGAGACTAAAGGTAGTTATCTTGGCTTTTATGTTCTCTAAATACTCATGCAATATTCAAAACTTTTTCATTCCAATCAACCATGCTTTTGCATCTTCTGTTCTCTTCACTAGTACAAAATGGCTAATTAGTTACTAAGAAAATCAGTAAAATTTGCATATAAATGACCACTTTTGAGTCGGTGACCAATAGTAGTTAATTTACAGTATCTTATAGCAAAACCAACTTTGAATCATATTTAGCTTAATCCTTAATTGGTTGTCTCAATTTTATCATCTACTGGTATATTTAGTCATAAATTTGGCCTTTAATTTAGTTAATGATCTAGTCATTAATTGCCACAATTAATGACCAAATACATAAAAAAAAAATATGCTACTACATGATCACGAGAGAAAACCAATTAATCACCAAAGAAATATGACCAAAATGTTGGTCATGTTATAAGATACTATAAATTAGCTACTAATAGTCATATATATGCAAATCTTAGTCATCATTTGAAACGAATTAAATAAGGCTAAATTTCGGTTGTGTTCTAAGATACTGTAAATTAGCTACTAGTAGTCATATATATGCAAATTTTAGTCATTATTTATAATCACAATTTTATCATTTACAATAATCATATATCTTTTTTCAGTAGTTCATATTCATTATATAAATGACTCATTTAGTAGTTTATATTAATTTCATTAATAATCATTATAAATGACTAATTTAGTAATTCTATATTCATTTTATTTGTATTCATCATTAATGAATATGAACTACTAATTTAGTAGTTTTAGACTGATTTTATGTGTTCATTATTAAACAACATAAATTAACTAGTATAATTTTGTGACTAAATTTAAAAAATGTCATACAATGTGCATGTTCATCTAAAATGAAACACAAAGTTACATATGTTAGCTACAATACTAAATAATATCAAGTGCAACTATAAATCAACCACATAAATTATATTATATGAAAGGTCAAGTATTACAATATGAGTTTCCAACTTAATGTTGGTTGGACTATAATTTACACCTGAAATATTGTTTCATCACTTCAAAAATTTACACAATTGAATTGAATTACCAATTGAAAAATTGTTTCATCACTTCAAATTCACTTCTTTATTTCTCCACAGATTTTTGCACTAAAGTTATAAGCCATTGTATGGTTTGAGGAAATGACCTTGTAGCCCATGAAGAAGAGCCATAACAAGTAGTGAATGCTTGCTGCAAGTTGCTAACTCCTGTAAATCCCTAGATCAGTGCCTCCAACACTCTAATTTGTGCAACACTGATATGTTGCTTCAAAACCTAGGTAACATAACAACATCAATTTTTTTTACTAATGGTACTGATAATGCATCCCTGATTTAAAAAAGTCATCCCTTATTATTGCTGAATTATAGATTTGGAACTTTGCAAGTAAAAGGTCTTTCAAGAAGGAGATCTAACATCTCTCAGATCATAGGTGTCTATGCATCTCTTAATCGTGATGCTATATTCAGGAAGCATAGATTCTCCTATCCTTGGACCCAAAGAAAATATGCATGCCCTACACTTCTATAAAGAGGGTGCACATTTATGATAACTTTTATCAATCTTATGTACATTATATTATTCAGCAACTAAATATATAAAGCATTTAAATAAATAAATAAATACCCCTAATGGTTAGTTCAATTGAGCAAGTTCCCATTGCTTAAATCACCTCACTAACGGGAGGTCATGGGATCAATTCTCTTCGACATCCTTGGAGTTAGGCTATGTTGATAAGCCAGTGGAAAGTGATCCCTTCGAGTGGATATTTCCAGATATTTCCTTGAAAAAAATAATTAAATAACCATGAAAAAACAATAAAATGAAAATAAATAAATTAAAAAATAAAATAGCCATTAATGTAAACAATAAATTTCTCTACACTGATGTTGACCCTAGCACATCCATATTTCAAAAAACCATAAGAAAGTATGCCATCCATAGCCCATTTTCCAATTTGTAGGTATGTAAAAAAAACATGATATGGAAGCCTTAGTTTCTAAACTAGAATATTATATGCATCAATGACATACAACAGTAATACCTATATTTTTTCTAGAATAAAGAAAATTTCCTTCACCAGTACATGTGCGAAGGAACAATCTAAATTTTTGTCCATTCCAGCCACTATCTTAGATAATTCACGAAATAGATTTTCATGAGTTGCTTTTGACTCCTTATCATTTGTTGGAATAGAAAGCTTCAATACAACACTTAATGAATAATCTAAAATCTTGTTGAGATATTGAATTTCTTGGCTTCCCGACTTCAATATCTAGGTGAACAAAGCAAATATGGAATTTAATCAAAACCCACATCAATACAATGCCACAAAATAATTATCACTTCCAAAGAAATAACACTTAAGACAAGAGGTCCACATCGATGCCTTCAAGTAGTTTTTTCTTCCAACTTTTAGGAGTCAATGAAAAGATCTCATCCCTGACTTCTTTCACAAGTCCGAAAACCCAACTATAATCAGGATGATCCTGCACAAAGGACTCTTCAACACCATTCCAGAAAAATTTCTCCATTGTTAATTTAACTTGTGCCTGCAAAACATATGTGAAGGAACTAAATTATCTTCTTACTTCATCCAAAAGAAGACCAAGTCCTACCTTTCAACAAATTCTTATTGTTCTCACCTTAATTTTATCATAACCTTTATTTATCCCACATAGAATATTAGCCAATGATCTATCTCTGTCATTTAGAATATCATTATCCATAATTTCATTGTCATTTAACAATTTTTCCTCAAGTGCATCTCCCAATCTATTGTTGGAGTTAACTTGGTGCTTGAGGAAGTTTCTATTCTAAAGTGCTTTTAAATAATGACTAGGCAACCCTCTTTGGTTTTCTATTATCACTTTCTTGGACATGAGAGGGACTATGAGATGGAAAGAATTATGCAAGGTAAAAAGGTGACATTGGTAGAGCTCCATTCTCCTTTGATTCCATAAATTTAGCTCGTGCATTTGATAGTGCCATTTTCATCCTTGTTTCTCCATCACTTCCACTCAAATGAAGAACCCTTTCTCACAAAAGTTGTTGATCTTCCATAACCTATAAAATGCATGTAATGGTGAGAATTTAGACTCAAAATGGGTTTATAGAATTAATAATAATAAAACAACACCTATTGATGTTGAAGTAGGTATTCCATACTAAGCAAAGATATTAACCTGTCTTAATAGGATTAATTAATGGTAGATAAAAGACAAAAGGACCATTTGAGGAGGTGGCTTTGATAAGTCCAGTATTTTCTCAAAGGTTTTAACTTATAATACAAATAAATAATACAAAACCAACTTCTATAGCAAACCAACAACCATGAGTTACTAAGGTGTACTAATAGTAATTAGTGGCTTTTACAATCCCAAATCCATGAAAACCAATATCTATCTATATATATATATATATATATAGACACACACACCTTGCAAATCCTTCTACTAAACTTATTGATATCTTCCTTATGTGTCCACCAACAATATCATCTCATTATAGGTGACAAAAATCATCATAAAAATAGAGCATAACAGTACAAAAATTGAGATTGAAAGCTATGCACAATTTAGTCACTCGTGTGACACCTTCATATATGAATAATTATAAATATACACTTAATTAATATGAACACGGGAATACTGAGTACATGTTAATATAAAGTAGTAGTTCATACTTACTTGTGCATGGCCTTTGAGTCATGACTAGTATCACCCCCATCTCCTAATGTTAGCTCGCACTTATGCAACATTGAAACTTCAAGATGGAAAGCCACTCTAATTAAATCCTCTTCAAGGGATTGTGCATCCTTGAATTTCACAACACAAATTGATATAAGTAAGAGCACCATGCATCATCATATGCAGCCAGTTGGGCTACAAATGGCGATTGTTGACTTAAATCCTGAGGTTCTTCAGAACGCCAATCATCGGTTGATGCATTTTGAGAGGAAGGTCTTAACAAAGAGCTAGAAGAAGGCTGATCTAATATAATATTGATTAAGAATTCAAACTTTGGAATAAGCCTAACTATTACTTCTACAAGTTCGGTTTCACGATCTTCTCTACCACAGAAGAGAGCCTTAGGATGACCTAAAATCATATAGCCACACAAAAAGAGACATACTAGATACCTATAACAGTTCCTTTCATTCAAAATTTTGACCTCTAGTTGTCCCTTTAACTTACACTTGAGAAACAACAATATTTATAGCTATATTTTTGGCTGAAGACATATTTTTGTGCCTTGGAGATAGCTATTTAAGAAAAGGATCTATCTATACAACATTAGACTAACTTGCTTGTGACACCAAAATATCACTGTTAATGCAAGCTAGAAGTACTTTCACAACCTTGAATGTGGAAGTCGATTGTATGCGAGTTGCAAGTTGCTCAAAAGGAACTGAATTAATAGAGGAATGATTGGTTTCATATGTAGTAAGATCTCGTGTTAAAGCATATGTTGTACATATTTAATTTTGGAACTTCCTTCAAACCCTATAAAACAAGAACTTAGTAAGGTTCATAAAACAACAAATAGTGTCACATCAGTATATCAACATTTCTAAAATCAATATTTGAAATCCCTTATAAGATAGACTATGGCCTGACCAACTTTCTTGAGAGATGGACCCCATGCTTATACATTTTGTTATGATTGATATGATGGATACCTCCACATATTCCTCTTTTCCTTAGAAGCTTTGTACTATTGTGTTTTTCCTTTGTACGTCTTAAATCAACTACACCATAAACATACCCTTTGCAATATATTTTCCAACTTCTCCTTAAAATTTTTAATCTCCATTTCCCTTTGAATATAGACAAAATTGGCAACCTTTTTTTCTTGCATAACTATTGCAAGTGTAAGAGTTTTTCCAGGCCCTAAAAGACCCAAATGCTTCTGTTGTGCAACTGCAACTCTTTGACATATTGTTGCATAAAGTGTTTCCATATGCTCTTTATCTTTATCTTCCTATGACATCTGATGTAGAAGTAAATGCTCCATCCTCTCCTAGGCAACAACCCTCCATTGTTTCTCTACCTCTAGAAGAGCCATCCTATTTATCTATGCTTTTGGCACACATGATTCAACTTTTGATTCTAGCTACTCATGCTCCCTTTCGAGACATAGTTACACTTATGTTTTAGCATCTTGTCGCAACTCATCTGACTTCGCTAAGCACATTTGTGCCTGTGCGAAGAGCTCCAATCTTCCAATATCATAGAGGATGATGGTTCATTTCTTCATATAAATGGCTTTCGGGAATGCATGAAGAGTTATTTTGCTACAAGTTCTAAAGGTTTTCTAAAAAAATTCAAGCTAAATATCAAGAAGTAGTGAAATTTCAACATTGAATCCTTATCCATAGAAAAAGAAACATACAAGTAAAAATGGAACATATTGATCCCTACAACATGGTTTAGCCATAAATTATTAGTTCTTCATATATGGAAATGAAATATAACATCAACACAAAACAAAACACAACACATTAGTGTTATGCATGCAACCCTGTTGTGTTACCAAGAGAAATTAAGTTATACACTAATAATCATTAATACCACAAGTGAAGGAATAATGATCATAATCAACCTCAAACTTTTGGGCAATTATTGTTACAAATACACACAATTTTAATCGTGCTTGAAGTGGTTGCTTTAGCAACCTCTTTTTGGAATAAAATACCATGTACATCTACTATTGATATTAATATTTAAACAAAGCATCTTAACAAAAATATTTAATAAAATAAAAATGAAATACAATGATACATCATATAATCATTGTATCACACACACCATCATTTAAATAGTAAAGAGTCAAAACCATCATAACAAAAACAAAGAAATGGACGAGGTTCAAGCTACTAGTCATGCTTGATCGCCCTTTTGCTTGGCCCTTTCCATCTATGTGCTAGAAGAAACTAGATAACCTATGGTAATGTGAAAACAGTCAATTGTCAACCCCTGGCTCAAAGTTGACTAATGCTCTAAATAAAAGAATATTTTTCACAATAGACATTTACAACAATAATGCCTTTGGATTCTTCAAGGGGCACCAATTATAACTTCCCTTGAAAACCCTTCATTGTACTTCCTATTTGCATGTGAATGTGTCCTCCAATGGCATTCCCTCTCTTCTGTCTTCAATTGATGTTGTATTGGAGTGAAAATTGTTTTATTAAACTTGTATTGATTGAGTGTACATTTATGTATATGGTTTGCTTCATAGGAAATTCTTTATTAGGCCCTTTTCTGGACTCAATTTTTTTTGTATGGACTGCTTCATCAAAGATTCTTTACCACTCCATTTTTTGGACTCCCTCATAAGAAATCAAATAAATATGAATATATTTTTAGTAGATTTACTAAACCTAATTAACTGCAGCTACCCAAAGTTAAATTCCATCCAATTGTGGTGTACAAGTCAAACTCAAGGATTGTATTGTGGCAATGAAGATAAATTTCATCTTATATACAAGCCTCTTCATGGTGGGTTCTTGACTTGAATTGAATTTAATTAACTTCTCTTAAAGTTTGAATTGCTTTAATTCCTTTCCACAATTCTACTAGCTCGTCAAATAATGACTTTAAATAAACATCAATTGTATTTGAAGTCAGTTTTTTCCCTAGTATAATCAGTGAAAACATTCTTTTTTCCCTGATTTTGTATATATTGGCACTAATCATCTCACATTATTTGGGGAATGTATCTAATACAAGATATAGTAACGATTGGTTAATGTACACATTGAACTTTCTGGGGTGTGTGCACATTTAGTTAATTATGTAGATTATGAGATAATGAAATTCATTTGACTTGTTATAGGGATGCGCACACTTGATGGTCAACATCCACCTAAATTCAAGAGGAAATTGGCTAAGAATTGTTCATAAGAGGTATTGAATTCCATCTTTTAGTTATGTTGCTTTCCTAGGCCATTCCAACTTACCTGTTAATGATGATTATAGCTCCAACAAATATAATATCATTACTATTGGTGATAACATAAATTTATGTGCAAAAGAAAGTGGGTTAAAACAAATATCCAAATGAAAATAAGGAAACGTGGAACACAATCACTAAATGCAATGCTATCAAGGAAAAGTGAGGTTTTTCTTAACATTGAAAGTTGTACTATTTCACTGATGTTCACAAACTAATTTGCTCAGCAACTTGGAAGGAATTCTCACTGTTCCAACTGTACTTGTACCTCTGCCACCTTTGAGATAGGCACTAAACGACACATGCTCACCACAAGCTCTCCAAGTGTTGCATGCATGCGAAGGGTGGCCAGAACGATATCAATTATTGGGCCAAGACAAGTCCAATGGAATCGGCCCGCACCTCGATCAAGGAATTTAAAAAAATATTATTAAAACAATACACAAAAGATATATTATAAGAGTGGTTGAACCCGAAAATTATAATGAATGACTCCCTGCCACAGAGAAACAAAATCTTCCTTCTTGGAATTGACCTAAATGAGTTCTTCTTATTCGTCTTCATCTACATTGCATTCCTTTCGGACGCACTTCAAAAAAATCAACTTGATATGAACTCAAAAGCATTTTTGCTTTTCAGAAATTTCATGCTTCAAATGATATGAATTTCAATTTTTTCTAAAACAATTTTTTTTAAGAAATCACAATTTTTTTAAGAAATCACAATTTTTTTATTCTTATCTCTTGTTTGGAGATTGGCTGGGAAAAACAAAAAATCAATTTCATGTTGCAGGTGATATGAATTTCAATTTTTTCAAAAGCAAATGTAATTTATTTTTTCCAATTTTTTCATTAAAATTTAAAAATATATATATAATTAAAAAATACAAAATATTTCATTTTTTCCTATTAAAATAAAAAATGAACTTTCAACAAAACACAAATATTTTCCCTTTTCTATAAGAAATTTCATGGTGCAGGTGATATCAATTTCAATTTTTCAAAAACAAATGTGATTTATTTTTTCCAATTTTTTAAGAAATGACAATTTTTTATTCTCATCTCTTGTTAAATCACAACTTTTTTATTCTCATCTCTTGTTTGGAGATTCGCTCGGGAAAAAACAAAAAATAAATTTAATGAGATGAATATGAATTTCATTTTTTCATAAACAAATGTGATTTATTTTTTCTGTTGGAGTCTAGAAGGTTAGGTTGTAATGAAGCTTTATAACTTTAATTAGTGATACCTTTCAATATATAAATCAATTTTTCAGTAGCTATTATTTATGTTGTACCAACTTAGGAATGTAAACTTGTAATACAAAAAGCTAGATGCAATTGTGTAGCCAGCACAACATGCCTTGAAACTATGTTTTCTACAAATTATTTTATGTATATTATTATACCGGTTGCAAAGGCATGGTATTATGCATTCAATTTTGCTTTCATTGGTATTAGTTTGTCTTTGACCACAAATTTCCCTTGTTTAACATTGGGAATTCAATTTCTGTTATTTTTTGTTATTAGTTATATTATTTATTGGTAAGGTGATTGGTTGAGGTCTTATTATAGGCTCTTTAGTAACTTCTATTTCTATTAGTTACTAATTTTTATTTTTAGTTTTATTTCCTTTTTATTTAACCTTTTGAATTTTATTTTATTTTATTTTTTCTATTTTCAAAATTATAGTTTTTCTCTATATTTCATTTAAAATCACTTATTAGTATATTTAAAAACATATTTTCATATATATATATATATATATATAATATATATATATGTGTAATATATATTAAAGTGTATATATGTTAATATATATTAGTTAATTATATTTTTTAATTTTTGGTATGACATTCAAGAATACAACATTTTATTTGTTGTTTTATTTTTGTGATGAAATATTTTTTATTTTTATTTTTACTTTAATTCAACTATATTTAAGCTAAGGCGTAGGTACTAGCTATTATATAACCCTTGTTGTTATACACAATCTTACATATTTATGTATTAAATAAAGCTTAAAGATAAATTAAGCATTATATTTGGATAATCTAAATAATTGATATAACATCTCAATCACATTTAAAACTAAAAAATAAATATTTTTTTTTCACACATAATTTAATACATCAACGGCATAAATTTTACAATTAATTAATTTAGCTCATATCTATAAGATTTCCAAAATATTCTAAAATCCTTACAACAAATTTATTCTATAAACTACTGTACAAAAAAGTTAAAAAAAAATATTATAATTTTATTTTTTAACACTATTAAAACAATACATAAAAAAATATTACAAAAATCGTTCAACCAGAAAATTATAATGAACTACTCCCTATTATTATAATGAACTGCTCCCTACTACATACTAAATAGAAACACAATTTTCTTATTGGAATTGATCGAACTACTCCCTACTACATACTAAATAGAAACACAATTTTCTTATTGGAATTGATCCAGTTGAGTTCTTCTTACTCATCTTCATTTGCAGTGCATTCCTTTAGTACCCACTTTCTAAAATTGAACTTGATAATAACTAGATAACATAACATTTTTGCATTTCTATAGGAAATTTCATACTGGTGATATGAATTTCAAATTTTCAAAAAAAAAATATGTGATTTTTTTTTCTAATTATATTAAGAAATTACAACTTTTTTATTATATTTCTTGTTTCCATGTGTGGGAAAAACAAAAACAATTTCATATGTTGCAGTTGATATGAATTTCATTTTTTTTAAACAAAAGTGATTTATTTTTTTTGTAAAATTTTCATTAAAAAAAAAAATCAAAATATTTCATTTTTTTTTATTAAAATAAAATATGAACTTACAAAGTTTGCTTGGGGTAGTTCAAGTGGCTATGGCTGTGGAATGAAGTGTCACAAAACCAGATCTTGGGTTCAAATCTTGTACTATCTCAAGTGGCGATGGTCGTGGAATGAAGTCTCACCGAACCCAAGATTTCTTACGTTCCAATCTTGTACTATCTCAAGTGGCGATGGCCGTGGAATGAAGTCTCACCTTTCCCTGTATAATGGACATGTAAAATCGAAAATGAGTGGAACGAAGTCTCACAGAACTAGAGATTTTGGGTTCGAATCTTGTTCTACTCTCCCCTGTTGTGGGGTGAATAATGGACATGTAAAATTGAAAATGATAGAATCTTGCCAAGCTTAAAAAAAAAAATATGAACTTACAACAATAAAGAAATATTCTCTTTTTTCCCATTGCGGGGTGAATAATGGACATGTAAAATCGAAAATGAAAGAGTGTTGACAACCTTAACAATAAAGAAATATTCTCTTTTCTATAGGAAATTTTTCATGATCTGTTGATATGAATTTCAATTTTTTCAAAAACAAATGTGATTTATTTTTTCCAATTTTTTAGAAAATCACAATTTTTTTATTCTCATCTCTTGCTTGCAAATTGGCATGGGGAAAACCAAATAACTAATTTCATACTCAGGTAATATGAATTTCAAAATTTTAAAAAGCAAATGTGATTTATTTTTTATTTTTTAAGAAAGCGCAACTTTTTTATTGTAATATCTTTGTTTGTAAATTGGCTTGGGGCAAAACAAAAGATCAGCTATACTAAATCTCTAAACACCATAGATAAAACATCTATAGTTATAATTAAATTATGTAGTAGTCTGCTCAGGTTGTTGATCACTTATAGGAATTGTCGCCTCAATCCCTTGACCATAATATCATGTAATAAATCATATGGCAGACAAATCTTTTGTGTTTGCTAATTAGTCAATTAGGAAAGGATGTATTATTTTATTAAATTTGGTTGATGTTTATTAGATGATACAATCTCAAATATAGTGTTTATGCTAGTTTAGTGCTGTGCATGTATGAATCCCGTAGATGTCCTTAATAAAAATGAAAAAGCCAAACCCCTGGAAATTGATGACGGGAAATGAATGAATAACAAATGGAAGGTCAGATACTAGTTTTAATACAGTGACAAGTGTAGATTCAAAATTATGACCATACCATGAGACACTGAAAACAGCATTACTCGTTGCAAAAATGATTGAAAATAATTAGTACCAGAAAAAGTAATAATGCAAAAGTTATTGGAAATATTTTGTATCAAAAAACTTGGCCAAAAGTTAGAATGCAAATTATTTCTTCTTTCAACTAAATTAAAATATAAATTTCCAAACCAAAGAAATATTTTGGCTTTTACACCAGAAATTTTGGGTTGTAGCCATTTTTTCCTTCAAAAAAAAGTGATTTTTCAGATTTTTTAGAAAACCCAATTTATATATACAAATTTATTGTATGAGGAGAAACATGTAAAAATCAATAAATCCGGGATTTTCCGAACAGATAAATTAATGTCTCATTTTCAAATAACTCACCACTTTGAAAAGTACCCTGGCCTTCAGCTACTAGTTCAGAAAGTAGCCCAACTAGTCGAATAATTGTATTCTTGTATGTTGAGGAGTAGGCATTACCCATCCTCGCCGCTGATTGATTCAGAGTGTATCGTAGAAAATTGAATTTATTAGCGTTTAAAAAAATTACGCGGAGAGGCAGAGGGGGAGAGTTCCCCGAAGTTTAATTTCGCGCAGCTATACAAATGCTTAATGAAACTCAGAATTTACTTATGGAAAAAAACATAGTAAAACAGGGTAATCAATAAAAACTTAAGATTAAATTCTAATTCATAAAAATACAGATTTAATAAAATTCAAAATCTCAAAATTCACTCACGGCAAAAAAAATAGAGTAAAGTAAAGCTTGGAGCAACACAATAAAAGCTTAGGTTTAAATTCTAATTCAGGAAAATACATTCATATGAGACTACCGCTCATTCACCAAGTAAAAACAAAATGACTTTTACTTCCATATTTATCTCAACATACAATTTGATATTAATACATGAAAGAGCAAATAATTAATACGCACTACTTGTTAAGTGTGTACAATAATCGTGCAAGTGTTTGTGGAGTGTGGAAAAATGTTTGCCCTTATTTACTAAACTTCATTAAATTTCTTAACTTCTTTGATGTGCTGCGGAATGGTTCGCGTGATACTTTTGTTCTGGCTACAGTCCTTCCATCTTCAAACAAAGACGCACCCTGCAAAAATACTTCTGACAAGTATCACTGCTGTCAGGGTGTTTAACGAGGTGGTTGGGATTAATATTTCCAACACCATCGTCCCTTAATCGCAATTGCCACCATTGACAATTCCCAAACAGTTTCTGAGATAAACAAAACTTTCACATGCCAATGACTTTGCGAAAATATCAGCAAATTGTTCCTGTGACCTGTAGTGCTGCAACACAATTTTATCATTGTTATTCAACTCTCTGATAAAATTATATTTAGCATTAATATGCTTGGTCCTCTTGTGAAATACATAATTTTTTGACAATGCAATCGCTGAGGTGTTGTCGCAGAAAATAGTTGTCGTTCCCTCTTAGTCATGATGAAGATCTCTCAACATCCTTCTCATCCAAACTGTCTAACATGCTGCTGTTGTTGCTGCGACATAGTGCACTTCCACTGTTGACAGTGACACTATTGGCTGCTTCTTGGAGGCCCATGAAATGGCTCGAGAATCCAAATGAAAAACATATCTTGACGTGCTCTTTCTGTCATCGACACTTCCTGCCTAATCACTGTCAGTGTAATCAACCAGCCTGAAATCACTTCTTGTTGTGTACAAAACATCATATTGTTTTGTCCCATTGACATAACTTAGAATTCTTTTTACTCCTTGCCAATGTGTCTCCTTGGGTGTCTCTATGAACCTCGACATGAAACTTATTGTACACATTATATCCGGCCTAGTGGTGGTCAAATACATCAAGCTGCCTATCATGCTTTTATATAATCTCAGATTGACATTGTTGCTGCAATCTTCTTTGCTCAATTTCAACCCCATAACAGTTGGAGTTGGTGTGGACTTGTTCTTTTGCATTTTAAACCTCTCCAAAATGTCTGCCACGTACTTTACTTGAGAGGTGAAAATGTCATTTTCTGTTTGCTTCACTTCTATGCCTAAAAAATATCTTAACAATCCCAAGTCAATCATTTCAAATTCACTCTTCATGACTTGTTTGAAATCAGCGATCAAGAAATCATCTGTAAAAATCAAATCATTTACATATAAGATAAAAATGAGAATCTTACCTTTGCTCTCTTTGATGTAGAGAGTGGGTTCACCGTCACATTTGTCAAAACCATTATCCAACAAGTAGGCATCTGCTCTGTTGTACCACGTACATGGTGCTTGCTTCAACCCATAAAAAACTTTCCTCAACCGATACACTTTTTCTTCTTGGCCTTTTACTTCATAACCAGGTTGTTATGCAACATACACTTCCTCTTTCAACACTCCATTCAAGAACATTGATTTTAAGTTCATTTGATACACTTTCCATTTATGATGCGCTGCAATCGTCATAGCTGCACACACTGTCTCCATCCTCGTGACTAGCGTAAACGTCTCTACGTAATATCTTCCATGTTGCTGCTTGTATCCTTTGACAAGTAGCCTTGCTTTGTGCCTTTCAATCTTTCCCCCAATGTTTCTTTTGGTCTTATAGACACATTTCACTCTAATGGCATGCTTTCCTTTTTGGAAGGTTCACTAAATCCCATTTGTCATTCATTTCTATTGCTTCTATTTCTTTCTCCATTGTTGTAACCCATTTTTCTTTTTTGACTGCGTCCTCAAAATGAATTGAGTCATCTACATGTCAAAACAAGGCAAATAAGGAATTCAGACCAACACTACTATCGACTTTATCTTGCTCATAAATTTCATTTAAATTTCTGAATTTTGGTCTTCTTGTACTTGCTGAAGATGGGCTTGACATGTCACTTGGTGTTGCACTTTGTGGCGTGCTTAGATAAGCACTTGCTTGAATGCACGACACTGTCCTATTATTTGTTGATGGTGTTTCTGGTTGCCTGCTTTGTTGCGCTTGAATAGGTGTAGAAGGAGTCACTGTTGAGGAATTACTTGTTGCTGTCAATTCCTCTTTGTCCTCATGAGGTATACATGCTTTGACATTGACTGTCCTCTCTAAACTTTCATCCCATGCTTCCTCTTCTATGAACTGCACATCCCTGTTGATTATGACTTTCTTGGTTAATGGATTGTAGAGTTTGTATGCCTTGGATTCATCACTGTATCCAACAAATCTACATTTCTTCCCCTTGCTATCCAACTTCTTCCTCAATTCATCTGGGACATGTGCATATGCCACACATCCAAAAACTCTCATGTGAGTGACTCTATGCTTTCTTCCACTCCATGCCTCTTCAGGAACTATGTTCTCGATGATTTTGGTTGGACATCTATTCAAGATATATGTTGCACAAGCGACAACTTTAGCCCAATAATCATTTGGCAAATGCTTTGCCCTCATCATACTCCTTACCATTTCCATAATGGTCCTATTTTTCCTTTCTACCACACCATTTTGTTGAGGTGTATACCTTGTTGTAAATTGCTTGTGAATTCCATGCTCTATGAAAAATCGAAAGAATTCATTTGAGATGTATTCTCCACCTCTATCAGTCCTAAGAACTTTGATGTAGTGTCTACTTTGCTTCTCAACAAGAGCTTTGTATTGGCGAAAGCGCTCACACACTTCACTTTTCTGTTTTAGGAAATAGACCCATGTCTTTCTTGTGTAATCATCTATGAAGGTCAATAGATAATGGATGCCACCAATTGATGGTGTCTGCATTGCTCCACATAAATCTGAGTGGATAATCTCCAAAGGTGCCTTTTCCCGTATTGACTTTCCTGCTGGAAATGTATTTCTATGTTGCTTGCCCAAGATACATCATTCACATAGGCTGTTTTGTTTTTCTATGAGTGGTAGTCCCTTCACCATGCCTTTCTTATGTAACAAATTCAAACCTCCAAAGTTGAGATGTCCAAACCTCAAATGCCATAACCAATTTTCATCTTTTACCTTTGCTTGAAAGTTTACTGGTGTGACAGTTGTATCTTTTCTTCCATCCTTTTGTGAGTTCATTGATAGTTGTGCTTGTGCACCTTCTTTTTTCAAATATGATCTTATCTTTAGGGGAAACATTCTATTGTTTGTCATTTGAACCTTTGCAATCAGCTGTGTACTTGGAGGTCTATCCAAAATTGTGCACACATTATTTTTGAAGAAGACATTTTAGCCCTTTTTCTTGAGTTGTCTAATGCTTATGAGGTTATGCTTCAGACTGAGGACAAAGTAAACATTTGAGATGTACTTATTTTCCCTGTTATTTGTTACGATATTAACTCTTCCTTTTCCCATGACATAGACTTCGCTATCAGTCCCTAATGTCACTTCAGATTTCACACTTTCATCTAGATTGGAAAACATTTCTATGTTTCCTGACATGTGGTTGCTCCACCCTGACTCTAGATACCATATATCACTTTGTTTTTCTTGTGCTACATTACAAGCTAAAAACATGTTATCATGGTTCTGACTTTCTTTTGTGAAATTTACACTTGGTTTGTTACTAATGTTATATTGCTTCTTTCTACATTCATTTGCATAATGACCATACTTCTTACAGTAATGAAATTGAACTTGAGATTTATCATACCTCTGACCTTATGCTTGATTTTGGCTTGGGCTTTGACTTGGATTTTGATTGCTGCCTCTTCCATTTGAGCTTGAAGGGCTGCTTCTTCCACCTCTATGTGGGCTTCTTCCTCTTCCTCTAGCATATGATCTTTCTTTGCCTCAACCTTGACCAAATGATACTTGTGTCTTGAAGGCATGCTCCAATGAAGAGCTTGTTGCTCTATTTAGTGTATGTTCATGAGAAATAAATGATGCATTAATCTCATCCACTAAGCATTGTGAGAAATCCTTTGTCTCTTCTATGGCACAACTATGGCATCAAACCTTGATCGAAAACTTCTCAAAACATTCTCAACTATTCTTCTTTCCTCAAGTGTCCCACCATGAGACCTAATTTGAGTAACCAACCTAATTACATGTGTAAAAAACGAGTCTACGTTCTCAAATTGTTTCAAAGTCTCTTCTCAACATTTGCAACTTTGTTGTCTTGACTTTTGCCATGCCTTGGTAGGCTTTCTGGAGAGTGTCCCATGGTTTCTTGGACTTTGTTTATGCTACAACCCATAGGAAAACACTTGCAACTTTGTTGTCTTGACTTTTGCCATGCCTTGGTAGGCTTTCTGGAGAGTGTCCCATGGTTTCTTGGACTTTGTTTATGCTACAACCCTTGTTTATGCTACAACCCATAGGAAAACACTTTAATGAACTGCTTGAAAAATGTAGAAGAGGGCTTTTGCATCCTTTTTCCGGTTATCCCTCAACAAATCTCTTTCTGCTTAAGACATGACATTGTATGCTACTGCATCTGCTGATTCTTGAAAACAATTTTCCTTCAAATCCCAAATGTCTTGAGAAGAAAATATGGCCTTCATTGTAATAGCCCAATAATCATAACTTTTGCCATTAGTCAAGCTTGTGCTTGATGTTTCCATTTCTGAGTTTAAAAAAAACTTTTTGCCTGTTGGTAAATATGCTAAAAACAATAGTAAAAACACTTATTTTTACACTAACAGAGTTTAATGCGCTCCGATACCATGTTGAATTTTAGGTCGATGTTGAATTTTAGGTAGATTTCGCGCAGCTATACAGAGGCTTAATAAAACTCATAATTCACTCACCACAAAAAAATAGTAAAACAAAGTAAAGCTTGGAGAAACACAGTAAAACTTAGAATTAAATTCTAATTCATGAAAATACATTCATCGCCTCATTCACCAAGTAAAAACAAGGTTTACAGTGATTTACACTTCATGAGGAGTTGCGAATTAACACACAGTAAAACACAGTAACTATTGTTTTCACGCGCCCACCAAAATTTTCTCCACCATTTTCTCTGCACTACCTCAGAGACTTTCAACCTCTCATTCTCTTGCAAAATGATTTTTACATCCATATTTATCTCAACATACAATTTGACATTAATACATGATAGAGCAGAGAATTAATAAGCAGTTGTTCTTGAGTGTTGACACTAATAGCGCATGTGTTTGTGAAGTGTAGGCAACAGTCGTGCAGTAAATGATTTCCCATATTTACTCAACTTCATTAAATTCCTTAACTCTGTGGCTCAACTTCATTTAAATTCCTTAACTCTGTGGAATGGTTCACGTAGTACTTCTGTTCTGACTTCAAACCTTCCATCTTCAAACAATTGAAATTCATATTTCCAACAATTTGGTAGGATGAATCTGTGTTATCCACTTGGTTCAGAAACTTGAACTTGGCACATCAATGACAGTTGAGAGGTGCCAAAACTGTTTTGGGATACATGCGGTACATTCTCAAAAATTGCATCGAAACGAAAAGATGTTGCTTATAGGTGGACTCTAGAAAATTCACTTGATAACAACTTAAACGATTTATATGTTTAAATCAACCCTGATACGCACACATAGCCTTAACTTGTTTAGACTCAATAAGAAACCATTGACTACGGTTGATTTAGAATTTTATAGAGATATTTCATTAATAATTTTTCTGTTACAATCTAGAGAAAGAATTGAAATCAAATAGTGTTCATGGCATGGCGAAATACCAGATTTGATCTCAGAATAATTTTCAGTACATACCAAAAAGAAAAAATCATTGGAATCTAGAAAACTGACATCAATATATTTTCACTACATACGAAGAAAAAAAATTCATTAGAATCTACAAAACTGACATCATCATATCTCACGGCTCCAATGCAGGTTAGATAATTATCAGTTGTATATATCTCAGGGTTCCAATGCAGGTTACAGAATTGAATAATGATATCAGTTGCATATAGTGACTTTAAACATTACAGTGCGATAGGGCTAATGTTGAAGGAAACCCATTCTCCCTCGATTTCGCAGATTTCCATTCATCTATGACAAATGCAGAAATATAGTAGGTAGCAAACTGTGAATTTGTATCGATTTCGCAGATTTCCATGCATCTTTGAGAAATGCAGAAATATAGTAGTTAGTAAACTGTGAATTTGTATATAAGTAGGAAACAGTTGAATTCATTTCAAAGAAAAACATAGCTTGAAATTTGATCACAGTGTAATCATCCAGCGCTTTCATCAAAACAACCAACAGAAGACGTGGTCAGTGCAATATTTGGAATTACAAAGTTCTATACTAATTGTAGCATTGATGGCCATTTATGATATGTTCATGGGTTATGATAAATACCAACAAGTTGAACAGTTACACAAATCACAAATCAAGATTTATTTGACAGTTAAAGGAGTGGGATCAATAGAAGAATTTAATCGTCTAACATTATCTGATGGTGCAGGTGGGGGAATTCTTCCAAAAAGGAACTTAAAGCCTAAATATCTTTAACTATGTAGATTCACCCACATTTTATTATGGAGAGTTTTAGATGTAAATAGACTTTGTTACAATTCTATGGGCCAATAGCATAGTTTATTAATAAAAAACAATTCATTCCATATCACTTATTTATTTATGACATTTTTTCAAATTAATAAATTTAATTAAAATAACAAAAAAAACATAACTACATCAAAAATAAATCTGTCTTAATCTATTTACTAATATTACATTGTTAAAATTTTAAAATTCATAAAACCAAACTAAATTATAACTTTATTTATTAAAATAAATTATTATATAAGTTAAACATACAATTTTAAAACAGTTTATTTCCTTATAAAAAAATTTTAATTCTGTAAATAATTTTTATTAAAATACCATAATTTATCAATATCAATATTGAAAATTTTAATGATTTTTATTTTTTAATATTAATTTTTATAAATAAAAATAATATTTCAATTTATTTTTTTCCAAATTCAAACTCAGTGATCAGTGATTTATTCAGATGGATGCAAAAGACCATGCATCATAGACAACCAATCTGGCAGTGTATTAGGTTATCCATACATGATTGGGAAACTTCACTTAATATGGGAAGAAGAACAGCCTTGCCTCCTTTCATTGGACATCATGTTTCTCACCAACAATGTTAAGTAATGTATTGTTAGTAAAAGTATTTCATTTAATCTTCGTTGAAATTTCAAAATCTTGTTTTGAAGATGAATTACACTACTTGGTTTGAAACTCGTAGACCAAATATTCTCTATGTAATTTTTTCTGAAAGTTTTGATGAATTAACAAATTTTTATATTTGTCTTTGCAGTTTTAGTTTTGTAAATATTTAAATTGTATTTTACTTCGGACAATTTGGCTGTTAAATTCTATCCTTGAATCCATCCATAATTTACACTAAATATTATCAAAGCACCAAACACTTAAGAAATCTAAGATTTTTATAAACGATTGAAGAAATTTAATTCTATCCCTGAATCCATCCATAATTTACACTAAAATATTATTAAAGCAACAAATACTTAAAGTTGATATATATTTTTCTAAACGATTGAAGAAATTCCGGCTATATAACTTCTGAGAGAATTTTCTGTTGAAAAAGAAATTTCCTGAGATAACAGCTCAGATCGAGTCACAGTTTTCACAATCTGAAATCTCCGCTGACAGTGAATTAAACAAAGATAAAGATTACTAAAAGCTCAGATCGAATCACAGTTTTGACAATCTGTAGTTTTAGCTGACAGCGAATTAAACAAATATCAGAAAAAGCTTTAGCGATCAAACCGTAATCATATTTCTGTATCAGTTATGAGAATGGACTTTTGGGAAGGAGGACATCCAAGGTTTTCCCTTATTAACATACAGTTAATCTCAAATGAAGCAACATCGAATGATTCTTATTTATGTCAACATACAGTTTTCCTTTAATTTTTGGCATACTCTTCCCTTTTTCTTTATAAATTAATTTACTCATCTTAAACTTTTCCATATATACACGTTAACGCTTAAAAATCATCGGTATTCATTGAATTTAGAAATACATATATTTTATTTTATTTTTTTAAACAAGAAATTACAACTCTTCCAAATATACAAATTCAGTCATATACGCTTCGGAGCGTCTATCGCCGGACACCATCACTATTTCTACTAAGACAGAAACTTTCTCATATTCTCATAACTTTTTTATGCTTTTGAAGGCATTATATTCAAATTGAAATGTTTTTTTGGTTCTACTGAGAGATGCAAAATGTATATACCAGTGCTTCCCAAATTCTTTTAAGCCTTTTCCACCATCATGTTTCATACAGAAGTTGATGTAAATTAATTCTTAACCAAGAAATAAAAACCTTTGCCTTCCATACAATGGAAACGGCTCAGTAATAAAAACTATAATGAGATGGATCAGTGAATAGATGAGGAGATAGTGTTACAATGTCAGAACGCAGGATGAAATGTATGAGAATATGCATGTGCGTGACATTTTGTAATGGATGTATGTGTGGCGTGAATGTTCATAGCAGTGAGAGGGTTCTGTAATGGCTGCATAGCAATGTGGCGATGGATTCATGACTTCATGGTGGTATACTTGATGTATGTGTGACATATTTGCTCATCATTCATGATAATGAGGTAATGGATCAGGAAATTCATTGGAAGGTCGTGTAGGAGGAAATGTACGAGAATGGATTTCTCTTGGAATTTATTCTTAAAGCGGGGCATGGATCAGTGAATTGATATGTGAAGGTCGTGTAGGAGGAAATGTACGAGAATGGATTTCTCTCGGAATATATTCTCAAACAAGGGGATGGATCAGTGAATTGATATGTGGGAGAATATCAGGATGAAAGGAATGAGAAGATTGATCAGTCAATTGATCGGATAATATTGTCAAAACCATGGAGGAATGCATGGAATGGCTGTGCATGGGCGTGGTACGTTCATAGCAATGAGGGGATCAGGATGTATCAATCAATTCATGGGAGGATAGCGTGAGAATGTCAGACTGCTGAGGCAACATGAGTCACTTGCAGCATTAATAACTTTGTTGTATGTGAATGCAATATTGTTTGCAAAGGGCAAAATTGTTTTACACAACTGTCAAGATGCTTCCGTGACATTGTGAACATAAATAACCATGAAATTTGAAATGTGGGTTTGTTTTAAAATTCCGATAAGGTAGGGATTGATGTTAAGATTGATGCCAAGATTCCCGGGAATGGTATCATAATACGGTAAATATGGGAATTGATGCAAGGTTTCGACTGTAAAATTCCTGGGATTGATGCCAAGATTGATGTGATAGATAATGTCCCTCCAAAGAGCTTGGCGAACAAAAGTGCTTGGCAATTTCCAAACACCAGTGTGCCCATCCCATAATGTATCCGCGTTTTGGAAATTTCTGAGTGATAGCATACCGCGTAGTCCAAGAAAAGGCAACCAGGCGTGCCCTTCGAGGAACCTGGTGGTGGGTTGCCCCACTACGCTTTAACACCACCATCAAATGACATACATGTATAAATGATGGTTAGGCCTAAATTTCCCACATCTCATTGCAAATCCGAAAACGGTACGCTTGCTATTTCGACAATAGGAGAGTCTTCTTCACTACGCCATCAACAGACTCTGCTGATACAGTTCACTTCCTATCATTTCAATGAGCATTCTCTTCAACGAGGTGGAGAGGAAGGATCTTAGAGCTGGCGACCATATTTACTCATGGAGGACAGGTTACACATATGCTCACCACGGTACATTTCCTCGCATTAATATGACCTTTATATTCAATATAGTTACAGAGAACTCATTATATTCCTCTGGATTTTAATGCATTTGTTTTTATTTGGATACCCCAATCGGTTCGCTGGCTTTAGTTCACTTCAACATTATCCTATATCTATAAAATTAGGTTGGAGACACTACCAGGTGTTTCCTCCAAATGTTTGATTTATGGTTTGCTGCCAATTATCGTTATGCTTTTTATCTGCAATATTTGTCATTTCTGTTTTGGCATCTAACTGATCTGGATGCAGAGTTTGATTCCGTGTAGTTTATTGTTCTCGTCTACCATAATGATTTGCTTAGCTGTTCTGCAATAAAATGTAATTGGTTTTTGCATGATTTCCCATTTAAGTTCATCTCACGTCTTATGCTCCCTGGGATCCTACACAGGGATTTTTGTTGGGGATGATGACGTTGTCCATTTTACAAGAGGGTCGGGTCAAGAAATTGGAGCAGGGGTCAGTTTAATTAATTCATTTGCCTCTTCTCCAATACCAAAACAACATTTGAGTTGCCCAAGATCTCCTGACAGCTGCGGCCTCCAATATGGAAATAGTGGAGTGATCCGGTCTTGTCTAGATTGTTTTCTTGAGGGAGGAGCTGTGCATCGATTTGAGTATGGTGTTAGTAAAGCTGTATTTTTCGCACAAGTCCGCGGAGGAACATGTACACTTGCACAGTCGGATCCCCCAGACGAAGTCATTCACCGTGCAATGTATCTGCATAGACATGGTTTTGGAAACTACGATCTATTTTGTAACAACTGTGAGGACTTTGCAATATACTGCAGGACGGGATACATTGTTAAAAGAATGGGCTCAGGAAGCAGTGGGCAAGTAGCAGCTATGGATGGCGTTTGTTCTGCTTCTAGTCTCGCCTATGAGCATGGAAATATGCTTAATAGCTCACTAGGCCTCGCATTTATGCTGGTTGGAACTTACTTTTTAAAGAGATATGCAGCAGATATTGGTGTTCGTGCTGATAAAACTAAGGTGCCAGTGGAAGATTTGGCTACATTTCTTGATTCTTGAACTCGTATTTGGCCTTGATAAAACTAAGGTACCAGTGCAAGATTCGTCTGTATATCGTGCTTCCTCAACTGACAGTAGCGTAGATAAAGCTAAGTTACGAGGGGAAGACGTGGCTGTATTTCTTGATTCTTTTACTGGTAAGAAGCTTCAAGAGTTGGGAGATTTGGCTGTATCTCCCAACTCTTCAATTGGTATTAGCGTTGATAAAAGTAAGGTACCAATAGAAAATTCGGCTGTAAACCTTGAATCAGCTGGTATTCGTGTTGATAAAATGAAGGCACCAGTGGGTTCTTCAACTGGTAAGAAGCCTCCAGCGGAAGATCTGGCTGCATATTTTGATTCTTCAACTGCTATTTTTGTTGATAAAAGTAAGGTAACAGTGGAAGCTGAGGCTCTATTTGTTGATTCGTTAACCGTCAAGAAACCTTCAGCGGATGAAAGCTCCACATCGCAGGCAATAAACAGAAAGAGAAGCTCCAAGAAGCAGAGAAAGAAGCTCCGTCAACAACAGAGAAGAAACTGTGAATTAATGCAAGAAGTTGAAGATGTGGCTCAATTTCCTGATTCCTCAACTGGTAAGAAGCGATGTGGCCGTTTCTCTTGTTTCTTCTACTGCTGAGAAACCTCCAGTGGCTGAAAATTCCTCATCTCCGGCAATAAGCGGAAACAGAAGCTCCAGAAAGCAGAAAAAGAAACTCCGTCAACAGCAAAGAAGGAACTGTCAACCAGTGGAATGCCCGAATGGTAGTGGACCCTGCATTCTGCAAGGAAATTGATTTTTTTCGTGGGAGACGAGGATTAAGTGTGGCCGTCATAATGACGATTATGACATGGCGATGGTGAAACAAATTAAAATGTTGTCATCCTTCTATCATCTATGTATGTGCAATGAGTTTCTGTCTTGTCTTGCGAGAGATAGTGATGATTCTCCGAAGTGTATATGACTGAATTTGTATATTGAAGAGTTGTAATTTCCTGTTTAAAAAATAAAATAAAATATGTGTATTTGAAATTCAATGAATATCTATGATTTTTAAGCGTTAATCGTGTATATATGGAAAAGTTTTAGATGAGTAAGTGTGTATATGGAAATGTTTTAGATGAGTAAATTAATTTATAAAGAAAAGGGAAGAGTATGCCAAGAATTAAAGGAGAATTGATATTGATATAAAAGGAAATCGATATTGATTAAAATAGATTATATTGGAATTGTCATGATAAAAGAAATAATATTATAATATAAAAATTGGTAGAGGTCTGTACTGCATTATTCACTTCAGGAGAATGAAAACGCCAATATGGAGGAGCCTGTTGTAGACGACGTGGATCCTCTGCAGATATGGGAGCCATTGTCGATATAAATAAGAATCATTCATTATTGCTTCCTTTGAGATTAACTGTATGTTAACAGGGGAAAACATTGGATGTCCTCCTTCCCCAAAGTCCATTCTCATAACTGATACAGAAATATGATTACGGTTTGATCGATAAAGCTTTTTCTGATATTTGTTTAATTCACTGTCAGCTAAAACTACAGATTGTGAAAACTGTGACTCGATCTGAGCTTTTTGTAATCTTTGTTTAATTCACTGTCAGCTAAAACTTCAGATTGTGAAAACTGTGACTCGATCTGAGCTGTTATCTCAGGAATTTTTTTTTTCAACAGAAAAATCTCTCAGAAGTTATATAGCCGGAATTTCTTCAATCGTTTATAAAAATATATATCAACTTTAAGTATTTGTTGCTTTAATAATATTTTAGTGTAAATTATGGATGGATTAAATTTCTTCGATCGTTTATAAAAATCTTAGATTTCTTAAGTGTTTTGTGCTTTAATAATATTTAGTGTAAATTAGGGATGGATTCAAGGATAGAATTTAACAGGCAAATTGTCCTAGTTATTTGTCAGTCAAATACAATTTAAAAACACCGTCAAGTTTACTGGTTAGGCCCATTTTGAAATTTACTCGTTAGATTGAATACTTTTACTAGCAATGCATTACTTAGCATTGCTGGTGGAAAACATGATGTCCAGTGAAATGAGGGCAGGCTATCTTCCCATAGCAAGTGAAGTTTCCCAGTCATGTATGGATACCCTAATACACTGCCACATTGGTTGTCTAGGATGCATGGTCTTTTGCGTCCATTTGAATAAATCACTGAGTTTGAATTTGGAAAAAAATAAATTGATATATTATTTTTATTTATTATAATTTATATTAAAAAGTAAAATTCATTAAATTTTTCAATATTGAAATTGTAATAATTTTTTTTACACAATTAGAATTTCTATAGGAAGTAAACCATTTTAAAATTGTATGTTTAGCTTATGTAAGGATCAATTTTAATAATAATAATGTTATAATTTAGTTTGTTTTATAATGTTATAATTTAGTTCGTTTTATGATTTTTTTTTTTAATTTTAATAATGTAATAAAGTGTTTTAATACTAGTAATGGACTAAGTAAGATCTATTTTTGATGTAGTTATGTTTTTTTTGTTATGTTAATTAAATTCATTTGAAAAGAATGTCATATAAATAAATAAATAAGTGTGATGTGAAATGTGATATATTGGCCCATAGTATTGTAACAAATAAGTGTGATGTGAAATGTGATATATTGGCCCATAGTATTGTAACAAAGACTATTTACGTTAAAAATCTCTATGATAAAATGTGGGTGAATTTACATAGTTAAAAGTATTTACGCTTTACACTTGCCATTCTCAAATCTAATGTTAGACAATTGAAAATTCTTCTACCATTAGATCCCACTCGTTTAACTGTCAACAGAATCTTGATTTGTGATCCTACTCGTTTAACTGTCAACAAAATCTTGATTTGTGATTTGTGCAACCATTCAACTAGATATTCATCATAACCCATTAATATATTAACTAGATATTTATCATAACCCATTAATATATTGCAGGTGGCAATCAATTCTATAATTAGTATAGAACTTTATAATCACAAATATTACAATGGCCAATGCTATAATTAGTATAGAACTTTATAATCACAATGGCCATGTATTTTGTTGGTTGTTTTGATGAAAGCGCTGGATGATTACATTGTGATCAAGGTTTTTATTTCAATGAATTTTCACTAGTTGCTAAAGAATTTTAAACTTGAAGATAAAGATTCAAGGATTCAGTGTCATTTAATAGAAAATTTCAATCCATTTCTTTCTTTGAAACGGATTCAACTGTTTCCTACTTGATACACAGATTCACAGTTTGCTAACTACTATATTTCCATAGAAAATTTCAAGCCATTTCTTTCTTTGAAATGGATTCAACTGTTTCCTACTTGATACACAAATTCACAGTTTGCTAACTACTATATTTCCGCATTTCTCCTAGACGCATGGAAATCTGCCAAATCAAGTGTTGAGAAGGGGTTTCTTCAACATTAGCCCTATAGCATTGTAATGTTTAAAGTTACTATATGCAACTGATATCACTATTCAATTTTGTAAGCTGCATTGGAGCCCTCACATATGATGATGTCTGGTTTCTAGATTTCAATGAATTTTGCTGCTTGGTATGTAGTGAAAATATGATGATGGCAGTTTTCTAGATTTGAATGAATTTTGCTTCTTGGCATGTACTGAAAATTATTCTCAGACAAAATCTGGTATTTCTCCATGCCATGAACACGATTTGATTTCAATGCTTTCGGTAGATTGTAATAGGAAAACCATTAATGAAATATCTCCATAAATTCTAAATCAACAGTAGTGAGTGGTTTCTTATTGATTCTAAACAAGTTACGGCTATGCATGTATATTAGGGTTGATTTAAACGTACAAATCTTTTAAGATGTTTTCAAGTGAACTTTCTAGTGTCCATTTATAAGCAACATCTTTTTCTTTGGATGTAATTTTTGATAATGTATTGGATGTATCCCAAAACATCTAAATGCCCTAACTGGGCTTGATTGTGGGGAAAACTCCACAGTTAAGCGCGCATGAGCCAAAGGCAATTTGGGATGGGTGACCTCTCGGGAAGTTTTGGTTACTAGGTGCAAACCCCAGAAGTGATAATTGACACCATGTAATTCATTTCACTAGTTTCAATCCCACTTCTTCACCCCTGTGAGCATCACCCGATGCAATGAATGCTAAGTGGACTATTCAAAAATCATGAGAAATTAGTGAGTTATGACTACCTCTCATGGAAATGGTCATAGATGAATGACTTACTTAAGGCATTTGAATACCAAAAATGATATCTAATATAATGCACAATGAATGCTAAGTGGACTATTCGGACTATTCAAAAATTCTGAGAAATTAGTCAGTTACGACTACCTCTCATGGAAATGGTCATAGATGAATGACTTTACGACTACGCTAAATCCCAAAAATGATATCTAATATAATGCACAATGAATGCTAAGTGGACTATTCAAAAATCCTAAGAAATTAGTCAGTTACGACTACCTCTCATGGAAATGGTCATAGATGAATGACTTACTTAACGTTGTTGAATCCCAAAAATGATATCTAATATAATGCATTGTGAAAACCCCCAATACTTAATTCAAAAGAGTGAAGGGAACTCTAATTGAATGGTTCATGAGGCACAATACCGGCTAAGGTTTTGCAAATGGGGTAGCGAGCTAAGTGGGCTTGATTGTGGGGAAAACTCCACAGTTAAGCACACTTGAGCCAGAGGCAATTTGGGATGGGTGACCTCTCGGGAACTCCTGGTTACTGGGTGCAAGCCCCAGAAGTGATGATTGACAGTTTCAATCCTACTCCTTCACCCCTGTGAGCATTATAGTTTCAATCCAACTTCTTCACCCTTGTGAGCATCACCCCATGCAATGAGTGCTAAGTGGACTATTCGAAAATCATGAGTGCTAAGTGGACTATTCACCGATGCAATGAGTGCTAAGTGGACTATTCACCGATGCAATGAGTGCTAAGTGGACTATTCAAAAATCATGAGTGCTAAGTGGACTATTCACCGATGCAATGAGTGCTAAGTGGACTATTCAAAAATCATGAGTGCTAAGTGGACTATGAATGCTAAGTGGACTATTAAAAAATCATGAGAATCCTGTGAGCATCACCCGATGCAATGAGTGCTAAGTGGACTATTCAAAAATCATGAGAACCCCTGTAAGCATCAACCGATGCAATGAGTGCTAAGTGGACTATTCAAAAATCATGAGAAATTAGTCACTTAGGACTACCTCTCATGGAAATGGTCATAGATGAATGACTTACTTAAAGCAGTTGAATCCCAAAAATGATATCTAATATAATGCACTGAGAAACCCCCAATACTTAATTTATGATATTTTAACAAAAATTATTTACAGAATTAGAATTTCTATAGAGAAGTAAACCATTTTAAATTGTATGGTTAACTTATATAATAATTTATTTTAATAATAATAATAAAGTTATAATTTAGTAATTTTAATAATAATAATAAAATTATAATTTAGTTTGTTTTATGATTTTTTTTTTAATTTTAACAATGTAATACTGGTAATGGATTAAGATTGATTTATTTTTGATGTAGTTATGTGTTTTTCTATTTTAATTATATTCATTAATTTGAAAAAAATGTCATAATAAATAAGTGTGACATGAAATGAATTACTTTTTATTGATAAACCATGTTATTGGCCCATAGTATTGTAACAAAGTCTATTTACATGCTAAAAATCTCCATGATAAAATGTAGGTGAATCGACATAGTTAAAGATATTTATGCTTTCAGTTACTTTTTGGAAGAACTCCCTCATCTATACCATCAACCCTAATGTTAGACGATTAAATTCTTCTACCATTAAATCCCATTCTTTAACTGTCGACTAAATCTTAATTTGTGATTTATACAACCCTTCAACTTATTAATATTTATCATAACCCATGAACATATTACACATTACAATCAATGCTACCATTAGTATAGAACTTTGTAATTCCAAATATTGCACTGACCACGTCTTTTGTTGGTTGTTTTGATGAAAGCGCTGGATGATTACATTATGATAAGTTTCCAGCTGTTTTTCTTTTAAATGAATTGAACTGTTTCCTACTTATACACAAATTCACAGTTTGCTAACTACTATATTTCTGCAATTCTCCTAGATGAGTGGAAACTGCGAAATCGAGTAGGGAGCCCTATCGCACTGTAATGTTTAAAATTACCATATACAACTGATATCATTATTCAATTCTGTAACCTGCATTCCAGCCCTGAGATATGATGATGTCATTTTTCTAGATTCTAATGAATTTTTCTTCTTGGTATGTAGTGAAAATATGATGATGTCAGTTTTCTGGATTCCAATGAATTTTGCTTCTTCGTATGGACTGAAAATTATTCTGAGATAAAATCTTGTATTATTGTGATATAAAATCTGGTATTTCGCCATGCCATGAATATGATTTGATTTCAATTCTTTCTGTAGATTGTAACAGAAAAACCATTAATGAAATATCTCCATAAAATCCTAAGTCAACCGTAGTCAGTGGTTTCTTATTGACTCTAAACAAGTTAAGGCTATGCGTGCATATCTGGGTTGATTTAAACATATAAATCCTTTAAGTTGTTTTCAAGTGAACTTTCTAGAGTCCACCTATAAGCAACATCTTTTCCTTTGAGAATGTACCGGATGTATCCCAAAACAGTTTTGGCACCTCTCAACTGGTCTTGATGTGCCAAGTTCAAGTTTCTGAACCTAGTGGACAACACATAGATTCATCCTACCCTAATACCCTCTGAATCAGTCAGCGGCGAGGATGGGTAATGCATACTCCTCAACATACAAGAATACAATTAATCGACCAGCTGGGCTACTCTCTGAACTAGTTGCTGAAGGCCGAGGTACTTTTCAAAGTGGTGAGTTATTTGTAGAGCATGCGATTATCTTGAAAATCAGACATTAATTTATCTGTTGGGAAAATTCCGGATTTATTGATTTTTACATGTTTCTCCTCAAATAAAAAATTTGTATGTATAAATTGGATCTTTTAAAAAAATCCGAAAAATCACTTCTTCTTTTTATTTCCTTTTTTCTTTTTTTTTAAATAGCTACAAACGAAAATTTCTGGTGCAAAAGCCAAAATATTTCTCTGGTTTGGAAATTTATATTTTTAATTTAGTTGAGAGAAAAGAAATAATTTGCATTCTAACTTTTGGCCAAGCTTTTCCTTTTTCTGATACAAAATATTTCCAAAAACTTTTGCATTATTCTTTTTTCTGGTACTAATTATTTTCAATAATTTTTGCAACGAGTACTGCTGCTTTCACTGTCTCATGGTGTGGTCATAATTTTGAATCTACACTTTCAGTCTGTATTAAAACTAGTATCTGACCTTTCATTTGTTATTCATTCATTTCCCGTCATCAATTTCCAGGGGCTTGGCTTTTTCATTTTTATTAAGGACCTCTACAGGATTCATACATGCACATGCTATTGCACTAAAGTAACATAAACACTATAAACACTATGTATGAGGTTGTATCATCTAATAAACATTAACCAAATTTAATAAAATAATACATTCTTTCCTTTCCTAATTGACTAATTAGGAATCACAAAAGATTTGTCTGCTATATGAAAATTACATGATATTATGGTCAAGGGATTGAGGCGACAATTCCTACAGGTGGTCAACAACCTATTATTACATAATTTAATTATAACTATACATGTTTTATATGTGGTGTTTAGAGATTTAGTATTGCTGATTTTTTGTTTTTCCCTAGCCAATCTACACGTAACAGATGAGAATTAAAAAGTTTTGATTTTCTAAAAGGAAAAAAAAAAAAAAAAAAAATCACATTTTTTTTTTATATTTTGAAATTCATATCATCTGCATATGAAATTAGTTTTATGTTTTTTCCCAAACCAATTTGCAAACAAAAGATGAAAATAAAAAAATTGTGATTTTCTAAAAAATTGGAAAAAAATAAATCGCATTTGTTTTTGAAAAAATTGGGGAGGGTAGTACAAGATTCAAACTCAAGATCTTTGGTTTGAGGAGACTTCATTCCATGGCCATGGCCACTTGACTTACCCTAGGGGATGTTGTAAGTTCATATTTTATTTTAATAAAGAAAAATAAAATATATTTTTTTTTTAATGAAAAATTAGGAAAAAATAAATTTTTGAAAAAATTGAAATTCATATCACTTGCAACATGAAATTGATTTTTTGTTCCTGGCCCATCTGGAAACAAGAGATATAATAAAAACGTTGTGATTTCTTAAAAAAATATAGAAAAAATAAATCACATATTTTTTGAAAAAATTGAAATTCATATGACGAATACGAAATTTCCTATAGAAATGCAAAAATGTTGTCTAGTTATTATCAAGTTCAGTTTTAGAAAGTGGGTACTAAAGGAATGCAATGTAAATGAAGATGAGCAAGAAGAACTCAACTGGATAAATTCCAAGGAAGAAAATTTTGTTTCTATGTAGTAGGGAGCAGTTCATTATAATAGTAGGGAGTAGTTCATTATAATAGTAGGGAGTAGTTCACTGGTTCAACGAATCTTGTAATATCTTTTTTATGTATTCTTTTAATAGTGTTTTTTTAATTTAAAAAGAAAATGAAAAAAAAAAAAGACTATAATACGATATGCATTTTTTTTTAATTCTTTGTGTATAGTTTAGAGAACAAATTGGTTGTAGGGATTTTAGAATACTTTGGAAATCCTATAGACATGAGCTAAATTAATTAATTGCAAAATGCATGTTTTTGATGTATTAAAATATGTGTGAAAAAATTATTTATTTTTTAGTTTTAAATGTGATTGAGACGTTATATCAATTATTTAGATTATCTAAATATAATGCTTAATTTATCTTAAAGTTTTATTTAAGACATAAATATGTAAGATTGTGTCTAACAATAAGGGCTATATAGTAGCTAGCCCACGGGTTTTTGGATTGACGGTGAATGGATACACCGTTAAGGCACTCCTTGCGATAGGTCACTGGTTCAAATCCGTGGTGGGTGCTTACCTACCAAAAAAAAAAAAAAAAAAAAATGGCTATATAGTAGCTAGTACCTATGGCTTAGGTTAAATACAGTTGAATTAAACTAAAAAAAAAAAAAAAAAATATTCATCACAAAAATAAAACAACAAATAAAATGTTGTATTGTTGAATGCCATACCAAAAATTAAAAAATATCATTAACTAATATAATTTATATCAACATATATACACTTAATATATATGTTTTCTTTATATATATATGAAAATATGTTTCTAATATAATAATAAGCGATTTTAAATTGAAAATATAGAGAAAAAACATCATTCTTTGAAAATAGAAAAAATAAAATAAAATAAAATTCGAAAGGTTAAATAAAAAGGAAATAAAACTAAAATTAAAAATTAGTAACTAATAAAATAGAAGTTACTGAAGAGCCCATAATAAGACCTCAACCAATCACCTTACAAATAAATAATTTAAATAATAACAAATAATAGCAAAAATTGAATTCTCAATGTAAACTATGGTTAAACAAGAGAAATTTTTGGTCAAAGACAAACTAATACTAGTCAAAGCAAAACTAAATGCATAATACCATGCCTTTGCAGCAAGTATAATAATATACATAAAATACTTTGTAGAAAACATAGTTTCAAGGCACGAGTTGGCTACACAATTGCATCTAGGTTTTTGTATTACAAGTTTACATTCCTAAGTTGGTACAACATAAATAATAGCTACTAAAAAATTGATTTATATATTGAAAGGTATCACTAATTAAAGTTATAAAGCTTCATTACAACCTAGCCTTCTAGACTCCAAGAAAAAAATAAATCATATTTGTTTATGAAAAAAATGAAATTCATATTCATCTCATTAAATTTTTTTTTTTGTTTTTTCCCAAGCCAATCTCCAAACAAGGGATGAGAATAAAAATAAATCACATTTGTTTTTTGAAAAAAATGAAATTCATATCACCTGCGCCAACAAATTTTCTTTCATCCTGTTGTGAATTCATTGTCAGTTGTGCTTGCCCACCTTCTTGCTTGAAACATTTTATTGCTTGTTATCTAAACGTTTGCAATTAGTTGTTTTCTTGGAGATTTATCCAAAATTATGCACTCTCCATTTTTGAAAAATACATTGTAGCCCTTTTGCATGAGTTGTCCAATTCTTATGAGGTTATGCTTCGAACTAGGTCAAAAATAGACATCTTAAATGTACTTCTTATCCCACTCCCTTGTTATAATGTTGACTCTTCCTTTTCCCATGATAGAGACTTTGTTACTATTCCCTAATGTCACTTCAGATTTCACACTTTCATCTAGTTTGGAAAACATTTCTATGTTCCCTTTCATTTTTTTGCTACATCCCGAATCTAGAAACTATACATCTTTTTCCTTCTCTTGTGCTACATGACATACTAAGAGTATAATATCTTGGTTCTGATTTTCTTTTGTGAAATTTTCATTTGGTTTTTTGCTAAGATAATGTTGTTTCTTTCTACACTCATTAGCATAATGTCCGTACTTCTTGTAATAATGACATTGAAATTGAGATTTATCATACTTTTGACCTTGTGCTTGATTTTGGTTTGGACCTTGACTTGGATTTTAATTGCTTCCATTTCCACTTGAGCTTGAAGGGTTGCCTCTTCCACCTATGTGTGGGATTCTGCCTCTTCCTCTAGCATTTGATCTTGTTCTTCCTCTACCTTGATGAATTGAAACTTGTGTCTTAAAGGCATGCTCCAACGAGGAGTTTTTTTCCCTATTCAATCTATTTTCACGAGAAATCAATGATGCATGAACCTCATCTACTAAAAATTGTGAGAGATCGTTTGTATCTTCTATGGTCACAAAAATAGGGTCAAATCTTGATGGTAGACTTCTCAAAGCTTTCTCAACTATTCTATTTTCTTCAAGTGTCTTACCATGAGACCCAATTTAAGTAACAAGTCCAATTACTTGTGTGAAAAATGAGTCTATATTCTTAGGCTCTTTCATACAAATTGTCTCAAAATTTCTTCTTAGCGTTTGTTCTTTTTTTATCTTCAATTTTGCCACGCCTAGGTATGTTGTCTAGAGGATATGCCATGCTTCCTTGGACTTTGTTGCTATTGTAATCCTTGGAAATATGATTTCATGAAAAAGTTGAAAAACATAGAAGAGGGATTTTGAATTCTTCTTCCTATTGTTCCTCAATAAATCTTTTTTTCTTATGTCAAAGCAATGTATGTTGTTGCAGCTACTAGTTCTTGGAACCCATTGATGAGCCCCCTAAATGGGTAATTATATGGGCTCATTTTTCCTCCTAACTTAGCTTAATCCACCATTCTCATTAGTTTATTGCATGTTTTTTATTCTATTTATGCTAATAGAGTGAGTTGGGTTGTTCATTATGCCTTGAAGTCTAATGTGTGCTTAATGCAGATTTTTGGTCAATTTTGGAGACAAAGTCAAAGATTTAATGAACATTTGGTAGAAAATTTTCGAAGAAGACAAGGGAGAGGATTTATAGGAGGGTGTCCCCCTCATTTATGACTCCATACTTCGAATTCTCGTTCAAAAAGCTTGGAGCACAAGCAGCCACATCAATGCACCAAAAAGGTGATCGAGCAAGTGGAGGATAATTGTTGTCTATCTCAAGTTTTGGGAGCCAAGCCTCCTTGATTTTAAGGGAGTTGTTGGGAACTCCAGTTGTATAAGTAGAGAGACCTAGGGCCTCATTAGGTTCTTGGAGGTTAGTCAAATTTTAGCACTTTTGTTGCAGCTTTGCTCTGCTCAACTTCGAGCTTACTTTTGTAGACAGTTTCATGTAATCTTACTGTTCTTTTGATAATGAAGATGAGATTGTTTCTGAAAGAGCACTGAGTTACCTCAGAGGGCTGAAGCTCTTGGGTTAGGGCACAATCCAAGCAGCCAAGCACCTCTTCTTTTGTATTTATATGTTTGTTTCAGTTTATGAATTCATTGCTGTTAGATAGATTTATTTCTTGGTTAAGGATAGGTTACTTTTGGTGATTTAAAAGTTTGTTCCCATTTCAGTTTGTTGTAGCAAGTTGAATAGTGATAGGAGAAATATACAAAAGGGCCATCAACGGAGCCTTGGCCTCCTTTCCTCCCTTTGGGATCATGAACTGAGGCCAAGACCCTCTTGCTGCCACAAAAAACACATATTTGCCTTTTCCATAGGATTTCTAGTGTTGCAGCTTGTTAGAACGTTAATGCTTTGTTGTAGATCTATTTCATCATGCTCATTTCTACCTTTGCAATAAATTTCCTTCCATTCTTTCTTTCCATATAGCATTGTTCAACATTTACTTTCCTAGATCATAATTTAGACTAGCTCGATGAACAGTTCTGTTTTTTAGTGTACCTAGTTTCTTTGCTTGCTTAGTCTCAGTGTTTGATTTTCAGTTCTCTTGCAGTAAATCTCTGCTCACAATAAGTCAACCAATCAGTAATCAACATCTCTTTTTGATCCATGTTCCACAGGTCATCCAAAGTCCCTCATAGATCTGCCTTAATTTTCTGCACTTTTCTCATGAACTTTCCCTTCTTTCCTTAACAAGTCCAACCATCTTTCTCTTCCCTAATCCTCCTTGATGAACCTTAGACACCTTAACACATCCTCCCAGCTATTAGCTACCCTTTCCACCCATTTTCCCACCATCAAAACCTCCAAAACAACTCTCGACATCCTCCTGTAGACCTCCTACAGACCTCCTGTAGATCCGCTACAACTTCTTGTATAATTTCCTGTAGGTGTCTTTTTTAAGTTTGATTGTAGGGAAAGCCTCCAGAAGGCCACCTGGACCTCCTAGGACCCCTCCATACCTTCCTATTTTTGGAAATAATACTGAGAGAGGGGGGGGAGTGGGGGGGGCGTGAACCAGTATTAGCAAATCAATAATCTTTTCATTTCCATTATCATATTCATATAATCTACTCAGTTAAGGATACCCGCGTGGATATGCAATTGTGTTTAATGTAACTAGCGTATATCCAGTAAACTTATAATCAGTTAGTTGATCTTCAATGAGTGAATCAGAACATTATTAACCATGTGAACAGTAAACGGGTGTAGTAAAACAGAATAGATCATCACACATAAGAAGCGCACATGAACACTATGATATAAGGTCGAAACCCAATGTGGGTGAAAACCACCTACTGCAATTCATCTCTATCGTCTTTTAACAAGAAACTTCTTTTTACAATATTTCTATACTGGTGTAGTCTTATACCAGTACGCAAGCTTCTACCTACACAAGGCTACAACCTTCACTGGTTCTCCAGCTTCTCCTGGAAGGGATCTACAACCCCTTAGCTCTTGTACTAGCTAAGTACTAGTACATAGGTGCTGACCTACAGAAGGCTACAACCTTCTCTTTTCTTTTAGGGACCACGTTTCATAAATTTTCAGACTGGATCCATAAATACAAAAAAATCACCACTGCAATACAATCGTTAACTCTGAATCACCCAACAACTGAATCATTGAAACCCTGTCATCAAAACATAGTCACCAGAACACAGAACAGAGCCCAGAACTCTGCAACAACCACTAGCATCAAATCTCATAATGTATACGCTACTTGACTGTGTCAAACGAGCATGTATACGCCCTTTCACCAGATAAAACCCACGTACAGATCTAAAAATAATTACTTATACCTACGGTGCAATTTTCAACTTCAGATATACCCAGAACATAAGATATAAAGGATAAAACATGCGTCAGTGTTCAGCTCTATTCATGATCATACCATATAATGATAATGCATTTTAGTCTTCATGATCCCGGTCCATCAACCTTTATCAACCGCATAGGTGCCTCCTAGGTTCAGGTCAAGAAAAGCATCACAAACCCATAACCAACATACTAGATCTCACACTTCATCAGATATTCATCACTTGCACACTTGCACTCTCTTGGCCTAATGATCTTCTCCTTATATAGTCTTAGGCCTTACTCAATACCATGGTCCAAAACCACTTAGAACCAATACCTGGGACCCAATACCTGGGGTCAATACTTCGGATCAAATACCATGGACCAATACCCAAATACCATGGACCAAATACCAAGGACCAAAACTTAGATTCCCAACATGTACGTGCCTTTCATTCTGTAAACATGTGTGTGTATGTATACGCGACTTGGTATATGGTAAACCCGCGTGTATACGCATTATTGTCACAACGAACCTGCGTATACCTCTCTGATCATTTTAGTTGTACTATGATCTGTCATCTGAGTGAGTTGCCATCAAGGAAAACACCTGTATCATACTGCCAACAATCTCCCCCTTTGGACTTGATGGAAACATCCAAACCAAGTCACTCTCCCCCTTTGACATCAAGGGCAAAGGGCGGACCAAGATATTCTCTCCCTTGATATGCATTCTAATGTCCATACTCCCCCTGAGTGCATGCTGAAATCTCTGATTGAGCTACCCCTTTATACATGCCAAGATGTACTAATCCATCCATGCTCCCCGTGAGCACATGTTGAGTCTAAACAAGACCATGATAGTCATCAGTAATTGTTATACACCATATGATCTGCAATATAAGCATCTATCACTAGCATCCAGACCTGTAACCTGTAATCCATTCTCTTGGCCAATCAACCATCAGTAGCAAGATGTGTCAATAAGCATCATCACCAAAGACTTATAACCATAATGCCAACAATTCATTATTCAGAGCATATGCTCCCCCTGAGCTAGTGCCAACCATCATATACCATGACCGAAACATTTCCTGAGTCTATTCTGCTGTTTTTCTTCAAAGCTCCATATACACGACTCTGCAGCCTCTAACTCATGTATATATGTGACTTATCTTGATAATATCTACGTATGTAAATTGGAATACTGAAGCTCTACACTTTTAGTTTCCCCTGTGTCTGTTATGTCAGCTAACTAAGTTATGTCACATCTTTCTGTCTCTAATTTTGTCTTCTTAAATACCTGGAATTGTGATGATGTATGATCCTCTTGCTTTGGAGTTCAAATTTTGCTCATGCATTCCCTTACTTTATGTCCAAACTTGTTACATGCATAACATCTTACATGTTTCATATTCCTCCTATAGTAGTCAATGGCTTTGTGACCAAACATATTGCAAGCAAAACAATATCCCTTGAAGTACCTGGAGCGTGATGATCTTTCTATGTGATGGTCTTGACCCTTTTGCTTCTACATGTAGCTGCAATATGTCCAAAGTTATGACATACATAACGTTCAACATTATTCATTTGAAGAAATAACCGATTATCACTTCCATAGTTGGGAGGAAAAGATCTTCTTTGAAGAATTTCTTTTCTTGGTTGTTGCTGGGGTTGACCACTTATCTCTTCGTTGATCATTTCAGATTTTCCATTAGAATTCCTTTCCTCACCTTATGAGCTAGATTCACCTTCGACAGGTTCATAAAAACCAAGATCAATTTTGATAGCAGGGGGTCTTTGAATACTAAGAATATCATCCAAAATCTTAGTACTGTCTTGAAATCATAACAGTTTATCCTTTTCTTCTAATTTACCTTTTAAGATATTTACCTCAACCTGATGTTTTTCTTCCTTTTCCAGATATTGCTTCCTTATGTTTTCTTCAGCTTTTCTTTCTTCTTTCACTTGTTGCCTTAATTCGAGCACTTCATGTTCTTGTTCTTCAAGAGCTTCTTTACTCTGCTTCTTTGATTCTTTAAGATCTTCTTTTAGTGAGAGGATCTTAGATTCAAGTCTCTAAATCTTTATGCTCTTATCTTTTACTACATCCTGCAGCTGCTCCCTTACTCTGGTTACTGTCCCGCTATTCTTTTAATCTGGTAACTTCTTCTGTTTCTACGTATTTATTTTCATATGCCATGAGAAGTCTAATGTCTTCATCACTATTGGATGAGTCATTACTTTTATCATGAGTATAATAACTTCTATTACCTTCTTCAAACATCTTTCCTTTGTTATGAGGGCATCTAGATCCTCGTTAGGGATTCTTGACAAAATTTACCTCATATTCTTCTTCTGAAATGTATCCTGATTCACTGAGTTTTTATTTTCCATTTGCTAATACTTTAAATGCGGCTTCTCTCATATCTGATGGTCCTCCTTTTCTCATCTCAAAAGTAGTTAAGATTCCATGAAGCTGCGTCATAGTGATTTTCTGCAGATCCTCCTTTTCTTCTATGGTAGACACTTTGGATTCAAATTTAGTAGACAAGGATCTCAAAAATTTCTCAACTAAGACAACTTCCTTAATTTCTTCACCCAAATTGCTCATACAATTGACAATCTCATCTATACACAGGAAGTACTTAGCTATGCTTTCATTATTATGCATCTTAAGAGTTTCATACTATATTCTGAGAGTTTGAAGCTTAGCACGTTTTACTCGATCATCTCCTTCGTAGCTTAGAATGATTTTCTCCTATATTTCTTTGGCCGATTTGAACTGCATGACCTTGACAAATTATGATTGTGACAAACTTCCCAATAAGATAGTAACAGCTTTGGCATTGAGTTCATATTGCTTTCTACCTGTCGTATCTGTAGGAGTTGTTGATGGATATGTATATTCTCCTTCCACGATTCCCCAAACATCTGTTCTAAGCGATTGTAGATATGTTGTGGTTCTTATCTTCCAGTAGACAAAATTGCTCCCATTGAAGATTGGTGGTCTGATGGATCCCTCTCTTTCTTGATTACTCACCCTGATGGATCTTCCTTCAAGCGATCAAGCTTCTTCTAAAGGACCTGCTTTGATCCCAGTTGTTGTAAATAATACTGAGGTGGGGGGGGGGGGGGGGGTGAATCAGTATTAGCAAATCAATAATCTTTTCATTTCCATTATCAGATTCATATACGCTACTTCAGTTAAGGATACATGTGTGTATACGCAACTGTGTTTAATGCAACTAGCGTATATCCAGTAAACTTATGATTCAGTTAGTTAATATTCAATGAGTGCATCAGAACATTATTAACCATATGAACAGTAAATAGGTGCAGTAAAAAAGAACAGATCATCACACATAAGAAGCACACATGAACACCATGATATAAGGTGGAAACCCAATGTGGGTGAAAACCACTTGTTGCAATTCGTCTCTATCTTCTTTTAATAAGAAACTTCTTTTTACAATATTTCTGTACTATTACAATCTTATACCAATATGCAGGCTTCTTCCTGCAGAAGGCTACAACCTTCTCTCGTTCTCCAGCTTCTCCTGGAAGGGAGCTACAACCCCCTTAGCTCTTGTACTAGTTAAGTACTAGTACGTAGGTGCTGACTTACAGAAGGCTACAACCTTCTCTTTTCTTCCAGGGACCACGTTTCATAAATTTTCAGAATGGATCCATAAATACAAAAAAATCACCACTGTAATACAATCATTAACTCTCAATCACCCAACAACTGAATCACTAAAACCCTGTCATCAAAACACAGTCACTAGAACACAGAGCAGAGCCTAGAACTCTGCAACAACCACTAGAACCAACAGCAACCTCAAAACATCAAATCTCATAATGTATACGCTACTTGACTGTGTCGAACTAGCGTGTATACACCCTTTCACCAGAGAGAACTCGTGTACAGATTTGAAAATAATTACTTATACCTACGCTGCAATTTTCAACTTCAGATATACCAAGAACATAAGATATAAAGGATAGAACATGCATCAATATTCAGATCTATTTATGATCATACCATATAATGATAATGCATTTTAGTCTTCATGATCCCGGTCCATCAACCTTTATCAACCGCATAGGTGCCTCCTAGGTTCAGATCAAGCAAAAAATCACAAGCCCATAACCAGCATACTAGATCTCAAACTTCATCAGATATTCAACACTTGCACACTTGCACTCTCTTGCCCTAATGATCTTCTCCTTATATAGTCTTAGGCCTTACTCAATACCATGGTCCAAAACCACTTAGAACCAATACCTAGGGTCAATACTTCAGATCAAATACCATGGACCAATACTCAAATACCATGGACCAAATACCACGGACCAAAACTTAGATTCCCAATATGTACACACATTTCCTTCTGTAAACATGCGTGTGTATGTATACACGACTTGGTATATGGTAAACCCATGTGTATACGCATTATTGTCACAGTGAACCTGCGTATACCTCTCTGATCATTCTAGTTGTACTATGATCTGTCATTTGAGTGAGTTGCCATCAAGGAGAACACTTGTATCATATCTGTATCATAATTCCAACAATTCTACAGCTCTGCAAACTCCAAAGTGGCCCTCCATCACCACCTAATTGTTGCTACATTCACAAACAAATAAATTACATGCATGACAATTTCACCTAAAAATACATAAAAATCCAAAAAGATATTTTTTTCTCATTTCCTTCTAGAAATAGCTTGAGGAGATGTTGTTTACTTCCTAAGTAGGTAAATGCATTCATTTTATGGTGTTTCATCTCTCTTTCGGCAAATGTAGGATTAGCTGGTTAATTAGGGTTTGCTAGGTTTACTTCACATTTCAGTCTTCTTTCACTTTCTGTAAGTAGAGTAGCCTCTGTAGGGTAATCTTTCCTTTCTATAATCACATATAAATCTTTTTCTAGAATTCATACAAGTTGGCTTGAACTCCTAGTGATCTTGCGCCAGCTAACCAAGTGACAGCTTGCAGTAAGAACTAGTACTTGTGCATACAGCACCGTCGCTTCCAAGTTTGTTACGAACTACCAGGTTGATAAAAGTAAAGTAGGAATCCTAGGAGTTGCAGCATTATTGTTGCAATACTGGTGCTCACCACTTTTTGGCACCGTTGCCGGGGAAGCATCAGAGTATTGTGTGATTACTGCTTTTCTTCTATTTCTTACTGCAACATTCTGCTAAGTAGTTTATTTCAGCAAAAGTAGAGTAGTTGTTTCTTTCAATTTCTGCATTTCCTTGCTTTCATTTCAATTTTTCAATTTCCATTCTAGAAAAAGTAGATTAGCCATTTTCTTGCTTCCATTTCAATTCTGCAATTTCCATTCCAGCAAAAGTAGATTAGTCATTTCCTTGATTTCACTTCAATTCTACAATTTCCATTCCAGCAAAAATAGATTAGTCATTTCCTTTCTGCATTTCATTTGCTTTCCTTTTTCAATTCTGCAATTTCATTTTAGCAAGTTCATTTCAGTTAGTTGCAATTTGTTTGTTCAATCAATTTTAGTTTTGCAGGTACAAACAGTGAAAAAAACAAAAACCAACCAAAAAAAAATATTTCCTTTCATGCCTCGTAGGAACAGAGATAATTCAGGAAAATTCTTACCCAACACCCCCACCACATCACATAGCCACCCTTCTCTCTTTTTCAGTGGCAGTGATCAAGAAGAACCTTTAGGTGAACAACTAGAGATATTTGAAGAACCTATAGGGGAAGAAGAAGAAGAAAACATCCCTCCTGAGACAATGGCTGAAAACAGAAATGCTAGGGGGAATGGAGAAAGAGTAGAGGGTACCTTTCCCATCTGAGAAACCAATGGGGACACTAAAATGAAAAACATAAGCCCTTCAGTCCTACCTCACTTCCATGGATTGACCACAGAAGATCCTAACACCTTTTTGTTTGAGTTTGATGTTATCTGTCGAACCTATGACTATGTAGAAGATGAGAAAAAGTTGAAACTATTTCCTTCTACCCTCACAGATGCAGCATTGCGTTGGTTCATGGGGTTACCTGGCAATAGCATCACAACTTGGGCTCAAATGCAGCAAGCCTTCAATAAAAAAATATCGAGACTATTGTAGGTCAAAAGACACCAAGGAAGAAATCTTTCAAATGACCATAGGAAGTGAATCATTAGAAGATTATGAAGAGACATTCCAGCTCAGCTATAAAAGGGCCAAGTGCACACTTGACCCCGAATCACTGAAGTTGGTCCTGCTCAGTAGTATTCCGGAAGACCTTCTAGATACCCTCCATCTGCTGGCTGGGGGAGACATATACCAACTACCTTATGAAGACATAAACACTGTTTTTAGAAACCATTCTAGGGCAACCAGAAAGAGAGGTAGGGGGAGTCAACCCATAGACGGTACCTCCTCATCCATTTCATCCAAAAAAGGTGAACTTGGACACATGCTGGAAGGCTTCAAGAGTGAGATGTTGTAGACTCTTGCCATACAAATGGATACCTTGCATATCAAAAGGAAACAAGAGGAAGTAGAGAGGGCTTTGGCCATTGTTTGTCCTAGGTGCACCAGAAGGCATCCTTAGAACAAATGTCCATTGAACTCTATAGAGGTTTGTTCAGTCTGTGAAGAAGATCATTCTCTAGATAAGTGCCCTTCCTTGCCCGGACTTAAAGTTGTATACCAAGGGGCCGAAGGAGCCACTAAACCACTCTATTTCATGAACCAAAGGAGACCGCATGGACCTAGACCATACCAGTAGAGAATGCAAGGGACATCTCAGGCATACTACAACCCCAACCAAGCCACTTACATACCTTCTTAGGGCCCTCTTGCTCATCCTTCCTGGTCCACCCCTCATCCTTGGTCCTACCCATCTTAATATCATGCCCAACCAACTGCTCATGCATTTCAATCCTATGCTCAGCCAAAACCTGAGTGGAATGCATCTCATCATGGGTGCAGGCCCCAATACAACTCTCCTCCCACTCTTTTGCCTCCACCACCTGCTCAACCACAAACATTACCTCCTGCTCCACCAAGGCAACCCCAAATGCCTGCTCAACCGAACCCGAACCCGAACAACAGATAGGCTTAGCAAGTATATAGTGGGGAACCATCATGCCCTACCTATGCTATGTATATTCAGGATATTAACCTATGATCTGGGAAGGTTCTCCCAAATAGCCAACCCCCCCCTCAGGAGGTTGAGGAAGATAAAGAGGAAAGTGAACCAAAAGCAATTCCACCCTTTCCTGAGAGACTATCCGGGACAACACAACCCACACTAGAAGAAACTGACCTTCTAGGAGAATTGAAACAGTTATGTGTAAAGATACCACTTCTCCAAGCCATAAAGGATGTGCCTGTATAAAATAAGATGATCAAAGAGAAATGCTTCAGGCATCCAGGCAGGTGGAAAAGAAATGCCCCAACCATCAATGTCATAGGACAATTGTCCGTTGATGTTGGGGCAGGTAATCTGTCCGAAATATCTTGACCCTGGAAGTCCAGTAGTTGATGTCCACATCAATGGCACCATGATTCCACATACCTTGATTGATCTAGGAGCTACCATTAATGTGATGACAAAGGACACCATGCTCAAGCTCAAACTCCAGGGCTCCTTGAGAAAGACCGCGACAGTACTGCAGGTAGCAGACCGCTACACCGTGACCCTTGAAGGGATTGTGAAGGATGTGATGGTATCCATTGATTCTTGGGAGTACCCTACTGATTTCTTAGTTCTCCAGCCGAAGGCAAAGCTCACTGGGTATCCTCTCATCCTGGGAAGACCCTGGTTGGCCACTACCGATGCTTACATCAGTTGTCGGGCTAGGAACATGATCATCAAGAACGGGCATATGTCCAAGCAGCTAATCCTATACCCTCCTACCCAACACTTGCTAGAACATGATCTACCTCTCTGGTTGGAGGGGGAGGATGAGGATGAAGTCTATTTTGCACCACTATTTGCAGTAGAAACTGTCATGGGGGGAAATTGCAAAATGAGGATGATATCATTGGAAATTTAATTCAGAATCCACCCCTTAGTATTTTTCCATTAGAAGAACTAGTGAAAGAAACCCAAGACAATCCCCTAACTGATCTCTGAGTGGCTGACCCGACCTTTCTCCGTGTTAAGAAAATAGAGTTCGACCTAGAAAGAACCTTGAAAATCAATTCATCCCTTTCCACCTCCCAGGAGAAGGAACTATGCAGCTTATTCAAAAAACATTTAGATGCCTTTACTTGGAGTTATAAGGAGATGAAGGGAGCGCACCCTTCAGTATGTACTCATCATATATACATTAAGGAAGGTTGCAAACCAGTCAGGCAGCCTCAAAGGAGGATGAATCTAGCCCTTAAAGACATTGTTAAGGAAGAATTGCAAAAACTACTTGATGCAGGATTCATCTACCCCATCTCTAATAGTGAATGGGTCTCTCCTTTGGTGCTAGTGCCAAAGAAAAATGGTAAGTGGAGAAACTGTGTCGATTATCTGGAACTGAACAAGGCCACTAAAAGGGACCATTTTCCTTTGCCTTTCATAGATCAAGTGTTAGATGGTCTGGCGGGGAAAAAGTTTTTCTCCTTCCTAGATGGGTTTAGCAGGTATAATCAGATTCAAATCATCCTAGAAGACCAAGATAAGACCACTTTCACTTGTTTGTGGGGTACCTTTACATACCGGGTCCTTCTTTTTGGTTTGTGCAATGCTTCAGCCACTTTCTAAAGAGCAGTATTGAGTATATTTTCTGAACTAGTTCATGATGTGGTGGAAATATATATGGATGATTTCACTCCTTATGGTTCTAACTTTCAAGAAGCTTTATCTAACCTAGGGAAAGTTTTAGACAAGTGTATTGAAATGAACCTATTCCTCAGTCCAGAAAAATGTGAATTTTTTATGACTGAAGGGACCGTGCTAGGTCATGCAATATCTCAACAAGGATTGCAAGTGGACCCCAACAAAATTGCCATCATCCAAAGGGTCCCACCTCCTCAAAAGGTGAGAGATGTTCGAAGTTTCCCAGGCTTAGTGGGATATTATAGAAGATTAATTAAAGATTCCAGTAAGTTACCCTCTCCGTTGTTTGGCCTTTTGGGAAAAGATGTCGAGTTCATATGGACTAAAAATAGTCAAGAAGCCCTAGATACCTTGAAAAGAAAACTTGTCACTGCCACAATTTTGAGAGGCCCAAACTAGGCCCTACCTTTCCACATTCACATAGATGCCTTGAACAAAGCAATAGGAGAAGCCTTGGGATAAATTGATGAAAAGTTACTTTATGCCATATACTTTATAAGTAAAAATTTGTCAAAGGCAGAGTTAAACTGCACAGTCACCGAGAAGGAACTCCTAGCTATAGTGCATTCCTTAAATAAATTCAGACATTACATCACAGGCTATCAAACCTTTGTACACACTAATCATGTTGTAATTAGGTATTTAATGAATGAACCATATGTAAATTCTCGCATTATTAGATAGTTGTTTTTATTGCAGCAGTTTGATTTAACCATTATTGATAAGCTTGGTAAAGAAAATGTTGTTGCTGACATTTTGCCTAGAGTAAATTTTCCTGTAGGTGAGGAAGGAATGGTGGATGATCAAATGCCAGATGAGCACCTATTTTCTATCTCAATACTCTCTCCATGGTTTGCTGATATAGCAAATTACTTGGTTTCAGCACAGTTCCCACCACACCTGTCCTCGAAAGAGAAGAGCAAGATTGTGAGGAAAAGCGCCCATTTCACTTGGATTGGGGGCAATCTCTTCAAACTTGGCCCAGATCAGATCTTGAGAAGATGTGTAAGGGAGGAGGAAGTTTTTGACATTCTCCTTACCTGTCATGACAGGCCTTATGGAGGCCATTTTGCAGGAAAAAGGACTGCCTTCAAAATCTTGCAAGCAGGTTACTATTGGCCCACTCTTCATCAAGATTTGAAGAGATATACCAGCCAATGCGATCAGTGCCAAAGGATGGGGAAACCTACTCCAAAGGATGAGATGCCCACGCAACCTCAAGTGACTTTTGAGCCATTTGAGAAGTGGGGCATGGACTTTGTGGATCCTATCAACCCTCCTTCAAAACAGAGGCAATACATCATTGTGTAAACTGATTATCTGACAAAATGGGTAGAGACAAAAGCAATCAAGGCAGCAACAGAGGAAAAAGCAGCTGAGTTTTTAAGATAAAACATATTCTATAAGTTAGGGTATCCAAGAGAACTGGTTACAGATCAAGGCAGTCAGTTCACTTCCAATTTGGTTGAAGACCTGCTCACACATCATAAAATCAAGCACAAAACTTCCACCCCTTACCATCCACAAGCCAATGGGTAGGTGGAAGTCACTAACAAAGCTTTGGAAGGAATTTTGACCAAGGTAGTGAGCAACAACAGAAAAGATTGGGCGGATAGACTAGTTGAGGCGACCTGGGCCTACAACACAACATGGAAGACCACTATAGGGTTCACACCCTATGAACTGGTCTATGGGAAGAAGGCTTTGCTATCAATAGAATTTGAATACAATACACTAAGGATGGCAGCTCAACTGGACCTAGACCTTAGCCATGCACAGAGGGAAACGCTAGTCTAGCTCAATGGATTGGATGAACAAAGATTGCAGGCCCTTCTCCACACAGAGATAGTCCAACTTCAAAGGAAAATATGGCATGATAAAAATATCAGGGAGAAGCAATTCCAAGAGGGAGATTGGGCACTGCTCTATGACTCAAGGTATAAAGACTTCAAAGGCAAGCTGAGGACAAGATGGTTGGGAAACTACACTGTGGAAAAATGCAATGACAATGGTGCAGTTTTGATCAGAACCATTGATGAGGAAGCCATCCCCATGCTTTTCAATGGGCATAGGCTAAAAATTTACAAGAAGCCCCTCTCCAAGAGAGAGTTCATTGAAAAATTGAATAAGACAGTGTTGGTAGTGGAGCAGGTCTCAGCCTCGACTCCACCCACTCACTAAAGAAGCAAAAAAACCAAAAATAATAAGGACTCAAGTGAAAACCTCCATGAGGTGCTTGAGTTCCATCGTTGGGTTGAAAACCTCTTTTGAGGCGGCCTAGTGATGACAAAAACAAAAAAAAGAGAGAATAAGATCCCTGGGTTAAAACCTCTCTTGGAGGTGCCCAGGGCAGGAAATTAGGGTGAAAACCTTCTTGAGGCGCCCTAGTTGTCTTTCCAAAAAAAAAAAAAACAGAAAAAATAGAGAAAAGAAGGAAGAGGAAATTGACTTTTAAAATGAATTACAGGTTACAGGTGGACCACAGGAAGCAAGAGAAGATGCCACAAAGCCTGTTTCACCTCCTCCATACTCCTCTCAATCATTTTGGACCTTTCTTCCACTTCACTGTGTGTTTTTTCCGAACACTCTGTATCCTACAGCAGGCCCTGTGTGTTCTACAGGAGGCTCCTGTAGAAATCACAGAGAGTTCGAAATGGATTTTAAAAATAGTTTGAGGAGCTGGGATGTTTCATGAAGAGCATGTAGGCCCTCTTACAGCTATCCACCCTCCTGGCCATCCATCCCACACCTGCACCACCTCATTATCATGGATTTCTTCCCTTCCTGCAAAAAAAAAAACACAGAAACCAATTTTAGAAAAAAAACAAAGAAATAAAAAGAACAACACCTCCAAAGCTCACCTGCAGCTTACCAAATACCTCTCCATCACCATTAGCATATCTGGTAGCATCCTCATAGCTCCTAGCACAAGAATCAGCTAAAAATTTTAAAGGGAGAAGCAGCTATAGGAGTTCCTTTGGGATTTCCTGTAGCAGTTGATCCCCTTAAAATCAAGCCACAACAGCAAAATAGGTGTAGCCGTAGGATTGAAGATGATGTCTGAAGCCAGATCCAGCTAGAGGATACTTGCACAAAGAAAACAAGCCACACATCAAGGAGAAAAAAGCATACAATAGAGGAGATACAGGCATGCAGCAGCAAAGGAACCAAGATGCACCATAGCACGAACATTCGACTTGCAGGTAAGTTGTCTAACCCTCTCCTCTGTTGCATATGTGTAGTTCAAAAATATGCATAAGCGAATGAGATGGTTAGGGTTGAATGAGAAAAGTTGGCCAGTTAACTGGCCACCATTGCTCTAATCCGGAGATGCCACCACACGTGTGCCTAGTCAACTCACAGAAAATCCAAAGCATAGGTAGTGGAGGTTATACAAACTCCCATGAAGTCCGATGCAATGATGGGAAGTGATTATGGGAAAGCGTCATGAAGATCCATGATGACAGAATAGTGGGGACTAACGGTCTGAATTTGAAAACGTACCTTTTTGCCAGCTCACCCCATCACCAGTAATATCTCAAAGAAGATATAAGTATTACTCCTCGAAACTCCTTCACCACCTTTTCTTCCATTTTCTCTTCGTCCACTTAGCTGCAGCAAGCTCTATACCACTTCCATAACCTGGCAACCATCATCCTCTATCGTTTTCATCCATCCTTCTGCTATCGGCGTTCTATAGGAGCAGTAACAGGTTCTATAAGAGCAGTAACAGGTTCTACAGGAGCAGTAACATGTTCTACAGGAGCACCTACAACGAGTTCTACAGGAGGGGCAGTAAGCATTTTTAAGGAGGAAACACGGGGTTTTTGCTCAAATTCTGGCTTGAAGAGGTAGGTTCCGTACAACTCCACCTTGAATATTAATATGTGCAAGAAATGATACAATTTTAAGGAGGAATTAAGCCTATAGAAGAGAGGAATTCAATAAAAACATTTCTGCCTGTTTTCTTAAAAAAAACACAGTTTTTCTCTGTTTCCTGTGTCTTAAAAAATTTGTCTCCATCTCTACCTGGGGTGTTCCAAAATAATATAAGCAAAATGACAGGGGGATTCATGAGGAAGGAACCCACAAATTCAGTCAGGCTCCATGAACATCCCGAGGTGGTAACCATTTTCACCAAAGCAAATTGGATGCCATTTTTTGAAAAATTTCGACGGTTTGATGAAGAAGTGGCTCAGGAGTTTGCCCTTGCTTTAGTACCTTGCTCAAAGACCCATGCCACTATTACTTTCAGAGGCCTCACCATGGAAATCACCCCAGAATTTATCAGTAGAGTTACCAGCCTTCCCCTTGGATTACCTTGGAGCAAAGATGAAAAGCCAATGGGACAAGTTGCCAACAAAACCTTCTTCCAACCAAATGAACATCTTGTAGAAGACAAAAATGCCATTAGAAGAACAAGCATACCTTACCCTTAGGATAATGTTAGCTACCAAATCACCAAGTATATTTCCTATGAAGGGAGGTATAGCATAGTTTATGGCTACCATTTTAGGCTTTTCCATGAGATGAGATATGGCATGGACACTCCCACACCCCAAAAACTCAACATCCCCTATTTTCTCCTACAGTCCCTTATAGACTCCAGCATTAAGTTAAAGGAAGGAGGTCCAGATCAGTTGGTTCACCATGGGTTCATTAAACTATTAGTGGTGTTAACACTCAGGTTGTCCCTTGGCTCCTTAAGGGATATGGCCGAGGTAACACCAGACCAATCTTTGGATTGTGGGTCCTAGCCTACCTGCAATCAGAGAGGGCTCTCTCTTCATAATTTAGCTTTGTTTAGGGTGATCTTAGGCTAGTTATTGAGTACAAGGGTTTTTGTTTTTTGGTGAGAAAGAGAATGGCTTCAAGCAGAGAGGTAATGCATCGTGCGATGTATTTCAAACCATTGGGCATGGAGTCAGAGGAGTGGCACTACTGGTGTGTTTTTCTTGGTCACAAGGGGGACATGGAGCAGATAGCTGCTCATGAAACAATTATTCGGGTTAAAAAAGGATGAAGTGAGGTCAGAGATGTAAGGCAACTAAGATATCTTTGATTCGGCTGACCGAGGTAAGGTGGATGGATTCTATCTACGAACAATTAAGATTTCCTAAATAACAATCATACATGGGTGACAAAGAACTAATATGCTCCATGAGGTATTCATATTAAAGCTCTTAGTCAGAACAAAAACATATAGAACGTTTGCAAAAATTTAGTGTAAATTGTTGTAAGGCCAATTGTAGATTAGTCCTCCTTTTTGCAATCGAAAATAATGAATGGATTCTATCTAGGAACAATTAAGATTTCCTAAATAACAATCGTACATGGGTGAGGAAGAACTAATATGCTCCATGAGGTATTCATATTAAAGCTCTTAGTCAAAACCAAAACATATAGAACGTTTGCAAAAATTTAGTGTAAATTGTTGTAAGGCCAATTGTAGATTAGTCCTCCTTTTTGCAATCGAGAATAGTGATAATGAAACCAATATATGTGAACTGATATTATACAGACAAGAGATGTTTTATTAGTCCATATGACAGCGTGAGAATTTGTTGATCATCCTTCAGCATTTAAAAAAAAAAAGGAAAGCATAGTAGACAGCGCATTATCTGATCCTTTGAATAATCTTTGATCTCTCAACCAACAAACTTTCAATAATACAGCGCAGGTATGGAGTGTAATCAATCAACCAGCTGGATTGGAAGTTTTAAGGAGATGAGAAGCACACAAAAAAAATCTCTTTATTTTAGCATATCAGCATGAAGGTGAAAAGAGCTCTGTCTAGGAGCTGATAAAAAATTTCTTGCATAAATTCCAGAACATGGGCGGATTCACCGAGATAAGAGGCAAAGGGAATCAACATTCATTACCAGTTCAGAAGAAAACATAAAAAAAATAGCAGACCTTGAGCATAGAGTGTGGCTCAGCAAATTCTAGACTAATCTTTCTATCTGCTATTTAGATGGCGATATGAGCATATCATGAGCGTAAAACATAAAGAAAAAATAGAGATGAGAGGCACTTATTGAGTTATGTGGTAGCTTTAGAATTCCGTAAGGCCCCTTTCAAACAACAAGACACAGCACACGGTCCATTTCCAAAAAACTCCCGCAGTCTTTGATTAAGGAATCATGCTAGATGTACATAACCAATCTCTATCAGAGTTTTATCGACCTATTCTTACTTGTTTCTCCCGCCTTAAGACTGACTATGGGGTGGTTTATATAGTGAAAGATTTATAGCCTTCCCTTGAACAGGTGTCATAGGGAAAATATCAAACAAATATCTCTAGATCATATCTGGAAAAAATATGTATGAATTAAATGTCTTTAACTCATCGTTGGGCTGGGAATTAATACATAATTATCTAAACAGAGCTGCACTGAGGCAGCTGGCAGCTTAATTTATGTAACTGAGGGCTGCATTTGAATACTCTTGTCCATATCCTTTAGGCGGTTCTGCTGCTTTTATGTGGCTTCAAGATTTTTTAATTTGCACTGGTGAGCTTTGATGGCTCTGAGCTACTCTATTTCTCTTTGCACTATCCCTTTGCTGCCATCTAGCTTCGTGTTTTAAAGTCCCCTGCTGATATTCATAACTGATACTCTTTGTCGGTTTGCTGATGTTGCTTCGTTGTCGTATCGGGCATTCACTTTCCTCTAAAAACACTTCAAACTGTTCAATCGCCCCTGTCTTATCCCCTGTGATCATTAATATAACCTCCAGGTGTATTAGATTTGTTTATCTAGCTATGACACAGCAAGCACCTTCAGATATTTTTAAAAAATAGAGCAGGCGTTGTTTAGCGCCTCTCTGTGCCACGTATTCCCTGATCTGAGTTTCTCATTCTTTGATCTGTGTGCGCTGCTCCTAGACTTCTCTCGCCGATTAGTGCTTCTCCTAGAAGGTTCAGAACAATATATGCTCCTTCTAGATGTCTCAGAACGATCAGCGCTTCTTCCAGATGTCTCAGAAGGATCAGCGCTTCTTCCAGATGTCTCAGAACAGGAGACTTTTCCACAATTGATATAAATTTTCTCAAATGTCTGATATAATCCGGATAGAGCTCCAAATTGCAATTGAACGTGTTGCCACAGCCAGAATAATTATAGAACTCACCTCTGGGTGCAAGTTTGTAATAGACACCATTATCCAGGCCTCTAAAAGACAATGTTGGACCCATCTCATTTCCTTCCGCAGTGTGATTAGATACAACGTCCATCAGCACCTCAATGCCACGCATGTGTGCTTCTCTAACAAGCATTTTAAATTCATGAATTGCATCTCGTCCACAATTCCTAACACCTGCAGCAGCATATCGAATCATTGGAGAAAAGAAGTTGATGGTTGAGTAGCCCCAAAAATTTATCTTGTGATCACCCATAACAGGATTATATGAGTAATATTCCAATTCATTAAACTCCTGACAAGGCATGAGCTCAATAGTATTGACTCCCAATTCCTCTCCTCAGTTCCAACTATTATTATGATCCTCTCCATCATTATTGTCTTCCCCGTTTGCCAAATTATGCTTCTGATTGTATGATACAAGATCAGCTAATGAAAAAGCCATCATGTGCACACACAAAATTGATACTATGCCATGGTTTCCTGCCTCCTTCCTGTCTGACAGCTGAATAATGTTGGATCCATTTTATCGTGCATGCCAAAGGATTCCAGATATTCCACAAGCATCCTGTCAATGGTAGTAGATAAATCGATGGCGAATACTAGAGCGAAGCTCGTCAGCCTTATGGCTACCATGAAGTAGTTCATCATGAAGGGGAGCAACAGCAGGACGCGAGCTAGGAAAATGTGCAAGCTGGAGAGATAAAGGATTTGAATCCTGTTCATGCTCATCAAACTTGTACCCTTTTAGAGTATTTAGAGCAGTTAGAGCACATTTTGCATCAGCAAACTCCAAAAAACACAGAACATAAGGCTCCCCATCAACTCGTCTAGGTTCCTTGTGTACGACTTTGATTTGCTTATAACCAATAAAGGGCGGAAAATGTGGGCAACTTCTCTGTGAGTACAGTAGGGAGGAAGCCCCTCAATAAATATTTTATTGGCAAATGCATCAGGCTTAAGATGATCAGGTAGCTTGAAAGATGAACCGGAAATTGCACTGTCAGGCAGTTTTAAAGACGCATCTGTCCTGGTACTGTAAAATTCTGAACTCCCAGACTTTCCAGCAAGAGCAGGATCTATGCCAACCCCTCCTTGCCTCTGCCCCTCAGTTCTAGGAATACAAACCACATTGCTTCACGCCAATATTTGGTGGTTATCATGAACTGAATATGACCTTTTGAAAACATCATTAAGAGATATGGAGTCATTACAGTCATTTTTATCCAATTTCAACCTCTTTACTTGGAAAACCTGTAGACTTCACCTTTGGCATTATTTCTCTGCAATCCACTTTCTCCACTTCCAGAGAACTTGAATCTTTTTTTTGTTAACCAGCTCAAAACCCCTCTGTATTTCCCTTTATCAATTTTGCATTGTTTTTAGTTCTTTCCATGTCCTTCCTACTAATAGCTGGTACCAAATCCTTTTATTTGTTTTTCTGTTTTGCTTTTAATTTAGAGGGATTGTCATGTGATGATGACTTCCCACTCCCATTTCCACCCTCTTTGATGCCTTTAGAGGTTCTTTGATCTTTAGCTGAAGCAGCTGGCCTGGAAGAAACCAGAAATGGTGGTTGTTTGACCAAGTGCTAAGATGACACAAGAGAAATCTTTTGTGTGCTATTTTTTAGCCAACTCTTGTTTGACCAATACTTTCTATTGCAATTCTGCAATATCTCTGTCTCGGTCATCTAATTTTGAATCTGCAAGTTCCAATTTAGTGCATGCCTGCTGAAGATCCAAATTGTTATTTTCATTCTCCTCCATAAGCCCTGAAATTTTGTCTTCATGCACTTTGATGGAATTGACTATGGGACTTTTCTCTGCAGAGAGCACTTCATTTGTCTTTTGAGCTCCTCTATCTTTCCGTCCCTGACTTTTATAACATCGAGAAGAGCTGCTTTGATTTAGCATCATCTCTTTCACAACCATTGAAAACAGAACTAAAGGTTAATAGTCCCTTGTAGTAGTAGCAGAAAATGTTGAGATAGTTATGGTTATATTTCAACCAATGGAGGGGATATGTATTTAGGGGTATCTCGTATATGTTTTTAGTATGGGGAGGGAAGAATAACTGGGATTTAGATAATAAGTTAGAAGTTAATATGTAATCTGATCAGAGAGCGCTAAGGATAGGAATCTTAGGCTTTTGAAGGGGAAACAGGATTTTTTAAGCAGATTAGGGGAAGTTAGCGAGTGTTTTGAGGGAATAAGGCAAATTCAGACATGCTTCGCTTGAGCTCCTCCAAATGGAAACTGCCTTATGCTTGAGATGCGAACGGATATCACGCTTGAGAACATAAAATGAAACGGATCCCAAGCCATGATTCTGCCACCACAATGCTACCTACCCAGCCTACTCTCCTAACATTTTTTTCTTCTTTTGGTTTGGGTGCCCTTGAACTAGCATACCCAGCCTTTCAACCTTTCTTTCAGCTATCCTCCTATCTAAATCGACCCTTGTCTCTTTCGGGGCTCAGATTAAGCTGATGAGCGCCCTGGTTTCTCTACCTATCTACCAATCCGCCAAGTTTTAAGCTTGTTTGGCCAGATATTCATCTCTATATTCTAAAGCAAGCAATTGAAACCCAGGGAAGCCAAGTTTAAACTGTTTGGCCTTCCCTTGACTGAACAGCTCTTCAAAATTTGAATGCCTTATCCAAATGAAATTCTCTGGAAATATGGAACCTTTGCAGTAATAAAAAGATGACATATTTGGCATGCAAACCGTCAATCATGAAATATGAACCCCTATTGCAATAGGAGGCTGACAAGTGGAAGAAGCCCTCCACAACATCACAATCCCCATAGCATGGGAAATCTTCGGAAATATGACAAGAGAATATGATATAAAGGTCCTCACATATGACCACAGTCCTTCTGAAAGTGAGGGGGAAGAGCAGCAAGGAGAAGAAGGGCAGGAAACTGAGGAACAAACAAAGGAGGAAGACACCAAAACAGAGAAGGAGGAAACTAAACCATAGGAGGAAGAAACCAAAACAGAGCAAGAGGAAACAAAACCAACATAGAGAGAGAAGACAACAAGAGAGGAACAAGGGGCAGAAAAGACAAAAGTGTCTCCTCAGACCCTAGAAAGGGAGGCAGAAGCTGCTCTTGCTGTCCTCAGCACCCCTGTGAAACCCAAACAAAAGAGGAAGAGGCAAACATCAATGTACTTCAGGGCTCAGAAAAGCACAAGGATAAAAATAGGAAAACCACAACCATCTTCAATAGTGCCTATTGTAATTGAAGATTCACCCACTGTCAAAGGGGAGGAATCTCCCTCTAAAACCCCCATCACATATGAAAGAGGAAGTCCCAGATCTTCCACTTGGAAGGAAAGAGTGCAACTACAGGACTTAAAAATAGCTCTACATGAAGCACAGATTGTTCTACAAGAGACCCTAACTAAGCTACAGGAGACCGAAAAACTTGAGGAAAGGGTAGAAGAATAGCCAAAGGGGAAGGAGGAAACAACAGAGACTCAACAACCTAACCCCCAGCCTAGTTTGGGCTCTTACTACAATCTACTTGAGGGGGGAAAAACATTCCACAGAAATTTGCAGTCCCACTTTTCTTTGAGCTAGAGAAAGAAAGAATAAGGAGCCATAGATGGATGAAAATTGCCAAATCCAAGGGGGTAGAAGATATTGGCCACATGGAGAACTGGCTTAGAGAGATGGGTAGGGAATTAAGTGCTGTAAGACATAGAGAGGTAATCAAAAGAACTCACTTGGAAACAGAAAATGAGTTGCTAAGAAGATAGCTGCAAGAAAAGGAGACACAATTGGCATGCATAGCCAGCTGGTCTATGGAGGCACTACAGTGCAAAACACTAGCAAAATCATATGGAGTATACCTCAAAGACCAATGGCTGCAGTTTCAGATCAAGACTTTGGCACAGAGAGGCACCATGTCTTTCCAGGATTATAAACAATTTATAGACCTATGTGACCAAAGTTCAGCAGAAGACAAGGTAAAGATAGCAGAGTTCTATTTGCATAACATGGCCAACACTGATATGAACCTATGGGACCCCAATGCTAGGCTAGGGGACTTGCAACTGATGACCATGGCATCATGGATGAATCATGAGGAGAAAATGGCAACAGAAATCAAAAAGTTGATGGCAAAAGAGAAAAATAAACCCTTAATGATCAGCGTTGAGCCATCAGACCCCATGGCTCTCATCAGTGTCCACCAGCTGCTTGCAAATAATCCTCAATGTTCCCCTAAGTATATCAATGAGCAGGCTCAGACCATTGCACATTTTGAGGACATGGAAATATTACTTGGGGAAGAGCGTATTCATGCTTGTATGAGGAGGTGGCACACTCACCCACACAGTCTGTAAATCAAGGAGTATCACTCCCCAACAAGGATGAAAGAAGCATTAAGGAGAGTGCCACTGTACAAGCGCTCTATGCAGAGTTTGAAGGCCAATTAGATTGGCCTCAAATTGAGTCCCCCACTGCTGTTAGGCCTACTGGAAGGTAGAAAAGAGCAAGAAGAACAAAAGCAGTGATAAGAGGTGGAAAGAAAGGCAGGATTCCATGACAAAGAAGAGGACCTCACATCAGAAGCATGGGATGTCAGGGAGGCCATCAGGGCCATCAAAGATGAGGAGATGGACTAGTTGCTCAGAGGATGAGCAACATATTCAGTAGGGGGGTGATGATGAGCCCCATAAATGGGTAATTATATGGGCTCATTTTGCTTCCTAACTTAGCTTAATCCACCATTCTCATTAGTTTATTGCATGTTTTTTATTATATTTATGCTAATAGAGTGAGTTGAGTTGTTCATTATGCCTTGAAGTCTAATGTGTGCTTAATTCAGATTTTTAGTCAATTTTGGAGACAAAGTCAAAGATTTAATGAACATTTCACAACAAATATTTGAAGAAGACAAGGGAGAGGATTTATAGGAGGGTGTCCCCCTCATTTATCACTCCTTACTTCGAATTCCCCTTCAGAAAGCTCGGAGAACAAGCAGCCACATCAATGCACCAAAGAGGCAGTCGAGCAAGTGGAGGATAACTGTTGTCTATCTCAAGTTTTGGGAGCCAAGCCTCGTTGATTTTAAGGGAGTTGTTGGGAGCTCCGGTTGTATAAGTAGAGAGGCCTAGGTCCGTCAAATTTTCGCACTTTTGTTGCATATTTGCTCTGCTCAACTTCGAGCTTACTTTTGTAGATAGTTTCATGTAATCTTACTGTTATTTTGATAATGAAGATGAGATTGTTTCTGAGCTAGCACTGAGTTACCTCAGAGGGCTGAAGCTCTTGGTTAGGGCCCAATCCCATCAGCCAAGCACCTCTTGTTTTGTATTTATATGTTTGTTTTAGTTTATGAATTCATTGTTGTTAGATAGATTTCTTTCTTGGTTAAGGATAGGTTACTTTTCGTGATTTAAAAGGTTGTTCCCATTTCAGTTTGCTATAGCAGGTTGAACAATGATGGGAAAAAGATACAAAAAGGCCATCAATAGAGCCTTGGCCTCCTTTCCTCCCTTTGGGATCATGAACTGAGGCCAAGACCCTCTTGTTACCATAAAAAACACAGATTTGCCTTTACCATAGGATTTCTAGTGTTGCAGCTTGTTAGAAGGTTAATGTTTTGTTGTAGATCTATTTCATCATGCTCATTTCTATCTTTGCAATAAATTTCCTTCCATGCTTTCTCTCCATATAGCATTGTTCAACATTTACTTTCCTAGATCAGAATTTAGACTAGCTTGATGAACAATTCTGTTTTTTAGTGTAGCTAGTTTCTTTGCTTGCTTAGTCTCAGTGTTTGATTTTCAGTTCTCTTGCAGTACATCTCTGCTCACAATAAGTCAACCAATCAGCCATCACCATCTCTTTTTTATCCATGTTCCATAGGTCATCCAAAGTCCCTCACAAATCTGCTTTAATTTTCTGCACTTTTCTCATGAACTTTCCCCTCTTTCCTTGAACAAGTCCAACCATCTTTCTCTTCCCTAATCCTCCTTGATGAACCTTAGACACCATAACACATCCTCCCAGCCATCAGCTACCCTTTCCACCCACTTTCCCACCTTCAAAACCTCTAAAATAGCTCTCAGCATCCTCTTGTAGACCTCCTGTAGATCCCCTACAGCCTCCTTTAGATTTTCTTTTCGGTGTCTTTTTGAAGTCTGATTGCAAGGAAAGTCTCCAGAAGTCCACCTGGGACCTCCTAGGACCCCTCCACACCTTCCTACAACTCTGCAAACTCCAAATTCGCCCTCCATCGCCACCTAATCGCTGCCACATTCACAAACAAACAAATTATATGCATGACAATTTCACCTAAAAATACATAAAAATCAAAAAAGATGTTTTCTTCTCATTTCCTTCTAGAAATAGCTTGAGTAGATGTTGTTTACATCCTAAGTAGGTAATGGCGTTCATTTTATGGTGTTTCATTTCTCTTTCTGCAAAATTAGGATTAGCTGGTTAATTAGGGTTTGCTAGGTCTACTTCACATTTCAGACTTCTTTCACTTTCTGCAAGTAAAGTAGCCTTTGTAGGGTAAGCTTTCATTTCTTTCATCACATATAAAGCTTCTTCTGGAATTCATAGAAGTTGGCTTGAGCTCCTAGTGATCTTGCGCCAGCTGACCAAGTGAGAGCCTGCAGTAAGAACTAGTACTTGTGCATACAGCACCAACGCTTCCAAGTTTGTTATGAACTACCAGGTTAATAAAAGTAAAGTAGGAAGCCTAGGAGTTGCAGCATTATTGCTGCAATACTAGTGCTCACCACCCATTCTCCACCAAATCCCAAATATGTTGAGAAGAAAACAAAGCCTTCATTATAATATCCCAATAGTCATAATTTTTGTCAATAAACTGAGGTATTTGAGGATTAGTCAAGAAATTGTTTGATGCATCCCTTTTTTACTGGGAAAGAAACTTTCTCCGTGCTCGTAAATATGCTCCAAAAAAAATTCCTTCAAAATAACCTATAACGCTTGTTAATTCCTCACAATAAGTGTTACTTTATTGGGAAATGCAACATGCAAGTTGAGGAAAAGGAGTCTCCTCAATAAAACGTCATGAATATGATTTCACAAATAAATAATCTTTACCCTTCTAAAACAAAGTTAAAAGCTCAAAATTGTACGCACAACAAAATAACGTAAAACACGGTGAATGAGTGCAACAAATAAAATACTTTTTGATTATATTTTTGGAAACCTTCGCATTATAATATGGAGTCCTTCACCAATTAAAAAAATAAATTATTTTATATATTTTATATAATATATATATTATATATATTATTATATACTCATCTATGTTCCTTGTGTGGTAAATCACTGTAAGACACATGTTTTACGTGCCCACCAAAATTCGCTCCACAAGTTTTTCTCTAAAATTCTCAAATTTACTTCGGCAACTAAGAAAAGGAATTGATACTTACTCGTATATTCAAACATTCATTTTTAATAAATAAATTCATGACAAGTCAAAGTATTAAAAACATAGGATAAGTGATTGTACAAAAAATAAATTTATGAGCTTGCAGATGTTGCAGAGTACAAATACCAGTTGCAAAATAAAAGTCTGGATCATACGATTTTCCAAATCTACATTAAATTCTTCTTAGCTATTAATTATATGATGTGTTGCGGAATGGAAAGTTTGTACTCCCACTCATAATTTCATTTAATCCATGCCCTTCAACCTGCAAACAAAAATCTTTGTCTAATTTGCTGATGTACTCCAGTTATGGTTTATGTCAATTTAATAATAATGGTAGCTGAGATTAATTTTCTTGCACCCCCCCTTAATCACAAATACTGCCATTGACAATTCCCAAACAATCTCTTAGATGGACAAAATTTTAATGTGCCAATGGCTTTGTGAAAATGTCTGCAAACTGTTCTTGTGATTGGCTAGTGTTGCAAAACAATTTCCCCATTACCAATTAGTTCTCTAATAAAATCATATTTCGTATCAATATGTCTTCTCCTTTTGTGAATTTTTTTTTTTTTTTTATAGTGCAATTATAGAATTGTTGTCACAACAGATAATTATTGTTTCTTCTTATCCCTACCATAATTCCATCAACATTCTTCTCATCCAAACTGATTGACACATTGTTGCTATTGCTACGGGATATTCAACTTCTGCTGTCGACAATGACACTATCAGTTGCTTCTTGGAGGTCCATGAAATGGCTCCCGAACCCAAATGAAAAACATATCCCGATGTGCTCTTTCTATGATCAACAGTTCTTGCCGAGTCACTATCAGTGTAACCAACCAGTCTAAAATCATTTGCTATAGTGTAAGAAATACATACTCCTTTGTCCCATTGACATAACTTAAAATCCTTTTTGTTGTTTCTTAATGTGTCTCCATGGACCTTGATACCAAAATCATTGTATACATTATATCAGGCCTAGTTGTTGTCAAATACATCAAGCTACCAACCATACTTTTGTATAATGTTGGATTGACATTGTTGTTGCAATCTTCTTTGCTTAATTTCAATCCCATGGCAGTTCGAGTTGGTGCGGGCTTGTTGTTCCGCATATTAAACCCCTCCAAAATGTCTACTACATACTTTTCATCTTAAATAAAAATACCAATTTTTGCTTCCTTCACATCTATGCTCAAAAATTACCTTAACACCCTAAGTCTGTCATTTCACACTCACTTTTCATGACTTCTTTGAAATCATCAATAAGAAGATCATCTCTTACTATGAAAATCAAATCATCTACATACAGAGCAACAATAAGAAGCTTACCGTGACTCTCTTTGATGTAGAGAGCAAGATTGCCATCATATGTGTCAAAGCCGTTGTCCAAAGAGTAAGCATCTATTCTACTATACCATGCACACGATGCTTGCTACAACCCATAAAGAACTTTCTTCAACCCATACACCTTGCCTTGTTGGTCTTCTACCCCATAACTAGGTGGTCATGCAACATACACTTCCTCTTTCAGCACTCCATTCAAGAACGTTGACTTTAAGTCGATTTGATACACCTTCCATCTGTGTTGCACAATAATTCACAACACTACGTGTAGTGTCTCCATTCTTACGATTGGAACGAATGTCTCTCCGTAATCTCTCCCACGTTATTGCTTGTATATTTTGACAACCAACCTTGCTTTATGCCTTTCAATCTTTCTTCTAGCATTGCTCTTGGTCCTATAGTCCCATTTCAATCCAGTGACTTCGTCTCCTTGCAGAAGGTCCAATAACTCCCATGTGTCATTCTTTTTTATTGCTTCTATTTCTTCATCCATTGCCACTACCCATTTTTCTTCTTTGTCTACATCATTAAAATGGATTGGGTCATCTACACGACAAAATAATCCAAATAAGGAATTCAGACCTCCGTTATTATCAACTTCATTTTTCTCATAAATTTCTATTTTTTTGTCTTTTTATGCTTGCAGAAGATGGAATTGACATTTCACTTTATTCCACGCTTGAAATAAATGATGTTGTGGGTCTTTGCGGTGCACTTGGAGTAGTATTTTCTTGGTTGAGTGACACTGTCCTATTATTTGCTAACAATTTCACTTGTTGACTTCTTTGTTGTGATTGAATAGGTGTAGGAGGAGTCACCAATGATGAATCTTGCTGCATTCAATTCATCTTTGTCTTCATGTGGTATGGATGTTTCCACATTGATTGTCTTCTCTAAACTTCAACCCCATGCTTCCTCTTCTATGAATTGCATCTCTCTTCTTATTACAACATTCTTAGTTAATGGATTACAGAGCTTGTATGTTTTGGATTCATCACTATATGTAACAAATATGTATTTATCCCCCTTTCTATCCAACTTCTTCCTTAATTCATTCGGGACATGTGCATAAGCCACATATCCAAACACTCATAGGAGTGACACTATGCTTTCTTCCACTCCATGCCTCTCCAGGAACTATATTCTTTACACTTTTGGTTGGACACCTCTTTATAATATATGTTGCGCAAGAGACAACTTCATCCCAATAATCATTTCGTAAATGCTTTGTCTTTAACATACTCTTTTCCATTTCCATAATGGTCCAATTTTTTCTTTCCACGGCATCATTTTGCTGAGGTGTATACCTTGTTGTAAATTGTTTGTGAATTCCATGCTCCCTACAAAAACGTAGGAAGTCATTTAAGATGTGTTCAACACATCTGTTAGTCCTCAAAACTTTTATGTAGTGTCCTCTTTGCTTCTCAAAAAGAGATTTGTATTGGTGAAAGAGCTCAATCACTTCACTTTTCTTCCTTAAGAAGTAGACCCATGTCTTCCTTGTTTAGTCATATATGAATGTTAAAAGATAATAAATACAACCAATTGATGGTGTCTGCATTGGTCCACATAAATATGAATGGACAATCTCCAAAGGTGCATTTTTGCTTATTTAATTTCATGCTCGAAATGTCTCTTTATCTTGTTTGCCCAAGATGCATCCTTCACACAGTCTGTCTGGTTTTTCTGTGAGTGGCAATCCCTTCACCGTGCCTTTCCTATGTAGTAAATACAAAACTCCAAAATTAAGATGCTCAAATATTAGGTTCCATAACCATCTTTCATCCTTGACCTTTGCTTGAAGGTTTATTTGTGTGACAACTGCAACTTTTCTTTATCCTCTTGTGAATTCATTGTCAGTTCTCCTTGCGCACCTTCTTCCTTCAAATATGGTTTTACCTTGAGAGGAAACATTCTACTGCTTGTTACATGAACTGTTGAAATTATTTGTTTGCTTGGAGACTTATCCAAGTTTTTCATGATTTGTCCAATGCTTATGAGGTTATGTTGCAAACCAGGTACAAAATAGGCATCTGAAATGTACTTTTTCTCCCCCTTCATTGTTATAATATTGACTCTTCCTTTTCCCATGAAAGAGACTTTCCCTAATGTCCCTTCATATTTCACACTACCATCTAGATTGGAAAACATTTCTATGTTCCTTGTCATGTGGTTGCTACATCCTGAATTTAGAAACCATACATCTTTTCGGTTCTCTTGTGCTACATGACATGCTAAGAACATACTATCTTGGTTCTAATTTTCTTTTGTGAAATTTACATTTGGTTTGTTTCTAATATTATGTTGTTTCTTTCTACACTCATTAGCATAATGTCCATACTTCCTGCAATAATGGCATTGAAATTGAGATTTATCATACCTTTGATGTTGTGCTAGATTTTGGTTTGGACCTTGACTTGGATTTTTATTGCTGCCTCTTCCACTCGAGCTTGAAGGGATTCCTCTTCCACTCGAGCTTGAAGGGATTCCTCTTCCACCTTTGTGTGAGATTCTACCTCTTCCTCTAACATTTGATCTTTTTCTATGTCTACCTTGACCAATTGAAACCTGTGTCTCAAAGGCATGCTCTAATGACGAGTTTGTTGCTATATTCAATCTATGTTTATGAGAAATCAATGATGCATGAAGCTCATCTACTAAAAATCGTGAGAGATTGTTTGTGTCTTCTATGGTCACAACAATAGGGTCAAATCTTGCTGGCATACTTCTCACAATTTTCTGAAATATTCTCCTTTCTTCAAGTGTCTCACCATGAAATATTCTCCTTTCTTCAAGTGTCTCACCATGAGACCTTATTTGAGTAACTAGTCCAATTACTTGTGTGAAAAATGAATCTATATTCTCAGTCTCTTTCATACAAATTGTCTCAAAATCTCTTCTCAGCATTTGTAGTTTTGTTGCCTTTATTTTTGCCATGCCTTGGTATGTTGTGTGGAGGATATCCATGCTTGCTTGGACTTTGTTGTTGTTGCAATCCTTGAAAAATGCTTTCATGAAGTGCTTGAAAAATATAGAAAAGGGATTTTGAATCCTTCTTCTTGTTGTTCCTTGGTAAATCCTTTTATGCTTATGTCAAAGCATTGTATGTTGTTGCATCTACAGGTTCTTGGAACCCAATCTCCACCAAATCACGAATATGAAGAAAAGAGAGTCTTCATTTTAATAGCCCAATAGTCATAATTTTTTCTATTAAACTGAAGTGTTTGAGAATTAGTCAAGCTCATGCTCGGTGTTGCCATTTTTTACTATAAAAAAACTTTCTAAATATGTTAAAAAAAATTCTTTCAAAATAATCTTCAACGCTTGTTAATTGCTAGCGATAAGTCTTACTCTATTGTAACCCGCTTGTGTAAGTTGAGATATGTCACACACAAATCAATTTGTGCAACTAAAACAAAGTTAATGAGCGAATGAGCCATACAAACTAAAGTAAAACATAGTGAATAAGAGCAACAAATAAAATATTCTTTTATTATATTTTTGAATACATAGAAATACATTGGCATTATAATATGGAGACCTTCACCAAGTAAAACAAGAAATTTTACAGAGATGTAGATTTACTCGTCTTCTTGGGCAGTTACTCACTGTAAGACACAATCCAAAATTCGTTCCACGATTAAGAAAATGACTTTCTACTTGTATTTTTAAATATACATTTTTAATATATTAATTCATGACAAGTCAAGTATTAAACACACAGGATGGGAGATTGTACCAAAAAAATTAGTTTTTTGAGTTTGTGGAGTACCAATACCAGTTGCAGAATAAAACTCTAGACTATAACATATCTTCCCATTTAAAATTTCATTTAATCCAATGTCCTTCAACCTACAAACAATCTTTGTCTGATTTTGCTTATGTACTTCAGTTATGGTTGCTGTCAGTTTAATAGTTGTAGTGGTTGGGATTAATTTTCCAACAGTATGGAGGGAAAGAGGTTGTCATGAGGAAACAGCCAAAGGTTGTGTGTCACAAGCGTGGAGGGCTTCCCGTTGCTACCAAAGCAGTAGGGACGGCAATGGCAGGCATGATTGATGCAAATGAGTGGAAATTTGTCCTTCGAAGGTTGCCAAACGCCAACAGCAAAGACGAACAAGCTGTCTATGATCGGTCAAGGTTGAGTTACGATGCTTTGGGCTGTCACGGCGTTCATCTCTAATTGGGCTTACTATATTTACCTGCGGCATCCTTGGAATACCAAGTTATTTTGGTGGAAAGCCACGTGATTTTATTGGGGATGGGAGAGGGTCTCCTTGAAAAGACGCTGCAGCATGATGCTGGCCACGATCCTTTTGAGAAGGGAAGAAGTTACGTCAACTTTTTAGCGGATCGTTGTTTGATCGAACCGACCCTGACAGACGTCGATGGGTGCGTGGTCACTTTCAGGATGCACGACATCCTGCGTGCAGTGGCATTGCAAATTGCTGAGAAGAAAGAAAACTTCTACTGCGGCGCAGTTAAGGGTTTGACAGCCTTCAAGGTAAATGAATTGAAATTCTCACCCGACACTCGCATTGTATTAAACCACAACAATTTGAATGCGTTTCCCGAGTCATGGAGAGCTCCAGAAATATGCTCCCTGCTCATGAAGAGAAGCATGGAGTTTAAAGAAATTCCCAAAAAAGTGATTGGGAGTATGACCTCTCTTTAAGATTTTAGATTTGACCAACGTCCCTCGAGTCGTTTCCAGAGAGCGTGGAGTTTTTGAAACAACTTGTATACCTGAACTTAGCATTCGTGCCCATTAAAAGGTTGCCGGCGTCATTTACAAATCTCGCAGCCCTCCAAATTCTTGATTTGGAAGACTCTAAAATCACGGAATTACCAGCTGATCTTCACAAGTTAATATCATTAAGTTAACTGAACCTGAACATGTGTAGTGATTTGCAATGCCTGCGCAATAGTATTTCAAGCCTCACGTCATTGCATAGTTTCTACATCAGAAATTGCAGGAGTATGATGTGGAGCAGTGGTAAGAACCAAAAGGGAGCTTCTGTTAACCATTTGGGCAACTTAACACAACTTAAAACTTTAGGTTTGGATAACTACGGTGAAAAAAATAGTGAAGGGACGCTGGGGCGTACGGTTGACATTTGAATTGAGCCTCAAAAAAAAGGTGGAAGGTGGAAATGTTGCCCCATGACTGTAAGATTTTGAGATACACTGATCTAGATCTGCAAAATAATAAACAAGCTTGCAAGAGAAGGAAGGAAGCGAGCAAGAATTGAGAAAAGAATGAATTGATTCTACAATATTAGTTTTAGAATAAATACATAAAAGCCACTAAGTTAAGCTTAGTTGTACATGCAACAACTAAAGCTAACTAAAGCTAAGTGTGCTTTATCTTATGTTAATATGTACATGTGCCACATGCAAGCAATAAGTTGACTGGAGCTAATCTAGGTGCATGTACACCAACACAGCTAGTCTAAGTGCATGTACACCAACACCCCCCCTTAAGCATAACTTAGGTGAGTGTGATGCAAAATGAATGAGTCCCGGCAACACGACCATTTTAGGTACCCATATACAATGCATAAAAAAGTAGGAAAGAGAGAAAACCCAGTGGGAAGAAAACCCCCCCTCAAAATATAATGCAAAAGTAGAGAAAAGACAACTGCTAGGCAGTCGTGTCCTTCACTCCGAGACGATCTCGCAGGAATCGAAACTTCTGCGCAGTGAAAATCTTCACTGCTCGGAACTAGGACAGTACTGAAAATTGATGATCCCATCATGAATGAGTTCTCTAATGAAGTGCATGTGGATCTCGATGTGTTTGGAACGCTGCCGCTGCACTAGATCTCTGCAAAACTTTAGCGTACTTTGATTATCGCACCAGATGACAGTTGGATGATGGACACTAATCCCAAGCTCAGATAGGAAATGTTGTAGCCAAATTGCCTGAATAGTGGCATTGACTGCTCCTCTATACTCGGCCTCTGCTGATGATAAAGCAATGGCAGCCTGCTTCTTACTTGACCAACAAATTAGGCCGAATCCCAAACTAAGTACATAACCGGAAGTAGACTTGCGATCAATGGTGTCACCAGCCCAGTCTGAATCTGTGAACCCGATGAGATTCAAAGAACAATTGGCTGCATAATGAATCCCATAGGTGATTGTCCCCTGGACATATCGAAGGATGCGCTTTGCAGCGTTCCAGTGTAACTCATGTGGCTCCTGCATGTATCTGGAAACTGCTCCGACAGCATAGGAGAGATCAGGATGGGAGTGAGTGAGATAAAGAAGACTTCCCACAAGCTAGCGATACAATGTGCAATCAACCAATGGTGTGTTTTTGCCATTCTCAAGCTTTATCCCTGATAAGAAAGGTGTGGCTGCTCGCTTGTAGTCACTCATGTGAAATCGTGCCAAAAGATCTCTGGCATATTTTGGTTGAGAAATGGTAATGCCAGAATCACGCTGATGGATCTCTATTCCAAGGAAGAAATTTAGCAAGCCCATGTCGGTCGTAGAAAACTGCTTATGCAATGCAGTTTTGATGTTAGTAATGACAGAAGCTGAACTACCCGTTATCAAAAGATCATCTACGTAGAGTACTATGATCAACAAGGAGTCAATTTTCTTCAGAAAATAAACGTTGGAATCAGATTTGCAGTGTACAAAATTTTGAGATAACAAATAAGAATCCATCTTCGCATACCATGCTCTAGGTGCCTGCTTGAGGCCATAGAGAGACTTCTTTAGTTTGCATAGAGATGAATTCTGCATGTATCCCGGTGGCTGCTCCATGTAGATTTCCTCCTCGAGATCACCATGAAGAAAGGAATTCTTCACATCCATATGATGCACCTCCCATCCTCTTGCTACTGCAATGGAGAGAGCTAGCCGAATGGAATCCATTTTTGCCACTGGACCAAAAGTCTCATCATAGTCAACACCATGTACTTGCTGAAAACCTTTTGCTACCAATCGTGCCTTATATCGACTAAATTGGCCATTTGATGCTTTCTTGGTCCGGTAAACCCACTTGCATCTCACAAGTTTGCGATTTGAAGGTAGCGGAACCAAATCCCAAGTTTGGTTCTCAATGAGAGAGTTATATTCCTCATCCATGGCGGCTTCCCATTTAGGATGCCCATTTGCTTCTGCATAAGTTTGTGGATCAGATCCATGCATCATATAAGCATGCATGGGCATAGATGGCTCCATAGCTAAGAGTGCTTGCGGATCTTCCTCAAACAGAGGGATAGAGGCAGGATCATCAAGGATATCACTCATGCTGCGCCATTTTTGTGTTGAACGTGGTCGAGAATCTTCCAAACTACGTGCAGAAGTATGATCTCGATGTTCAACAACTGGTGGTCTAACAGAGGTCATAGGAAGAGACTCATCATCATCAGAATGCTGGTCTGAAGTTTCATCTGCATACTCATCAATGAGTGGTGATCGAAACTTGGTAACAAGTTCATCTACTGGTGCATGCGAAATATCTTTGTCAAACTTTACACTCCTTTCAATAAAGAGCTCTTCAGTGTGGATATCAAGCAATCTGTACCCTTTGACTTCATCAGAATATCCAACAAACATGCATGCTTTGCTTTGAGGCTCCAAAGCCTTTCTCTTCTCTGGAGGAATGCGGGCCCATGCTCGAGATCCAAAAATGCGGAAATGACTAACTTCAGGTTGCATGCCAGTGCAAGCCTCAAAAGGTGTTTTTCCAGTAACAGATTTATGAGGAGATCTGTTCTGGATGTATGAGGCACAATTAATAGCTTCGGCCCACAATTTTGACGGAAGAGATCTTGCATGCAACATGCAATTAGCCATCTCTTTCAAAGATCAATTTTTCCTTTCAGCCACGCCATTTTGCTGTGGAGTGTAAGGAACTGTATGCTGCAACTGTATGCCTGCTTCATCACAAAGATTCTTGATATCTTTGTTGACATATTCCGTCCCATTATCTGTGCG
>APFE031184830.1:0-35270 GCA_000404065.3 Pinus taeda | reverse complement strand
TCGTGTAATCATCTATAAATGACAACACATATCTTGCTTTGCTCATTGAAAGCACCGGAAATGGACCCATGAGATCATTGTGTACAAGTTCCAAAGGTGAAGAGGCTCTCCATGCATGCCCCTTCTCAAATTTTTCTTGTGGATGCTCTCCAAGAGCACATCCATTACAAACACCATCTGAAAATTCAATGGTTGGCAATCCTTTGACCATCCCTTGCTTACTAAGCTGTTGCATATATCTGAAATTCAAGTGCCCAAATCTCTCGTGCCAAATCCTACTTTCTTCATTTGCATGCGTAAGTAGCAAAATAGAATCTGATTGAGGAACAAAATCAGAAAATGTATACAGACGAGATTGATCATTTACCTTGCCAGATGCAATCTTCAAATTGGTTTGCATGTCATAAATGCTCACGGAATCTGGGGTAAATTCCACTTTCCTTCCGCTGCCTGTGTGTGTCATCTGATACATTGAGAGAAGATTCACAGAAAGCCATGGAATATGCAAGACATTTTCAAAACTTCCATCTTCGAATTGCACTCTTCCTTGTCCAGTTGCTGCAACTGCAGAATTATCCCCCATGAGAATGGGAGGACCTGAATTATCCCCCATGAGAATGGAGGTTTGCTGTTACACCAAAACCCACAGGTGTTGGTAAACATTACAAGCCAGTAACTAGGATCCCCAGGGTGGAAATTACGGATTCTATAGAGGTGCGGTGATTCTTCCAACACCCCCCCTCAAATGCAGCTCGGGGGAATCGAACCTGGGTCCAAGCTCTGATACCATGTAAGATTCTGAGATACACTGATCTAGATCTACAAAACAATAAACAAGATTGCAAGAGAAGGAAGGAAGCGAGCAAGAATTGAGAAAAGAATGAATTGATTCTACAATATTAGTTTTAGAATAAATACATAAAAGCAACTAAGTTAAGCTTAGTTGTTCATGCAATAACTAAAGCTAAATAAAGTTAAGTATGCTTTATCTTATGTTAATGTGTACATGTGCCACATGCAAGCAATAAGTTAACTGGAGCTAATCTAGGTGCATGTACACCAACACAACTAGTCTAAGTGCATGTACACCAACAATGACATCTTTAACATGTCAAAGTTGAGAAAGGTATGGTTAAGGTGCTCTCACGTCGTTCAAATGGAGAGAAAAACTTGTGAATTTCAAAATTTAACTCTTCTGAAATTATGGGGTTGTTCTATATTGGAAGAATTACCAGATTTACATAGTCTCAAGCGTTTGAGGCAACCAGAGATTGCTTATTGTACAAAGTTAAAGAGATTTCCTCAAGAATTTGGTAAGAGGGGATCATTTCTTTTATTGGAGAAACTGTCAATCTTTAAGTTAAATAAGTTGGAAGAATTACCAGAAGTGGAGGAAGGTGCAATGCCTTCCCTTAAAATATTTACTATAATATTGTGTGAAGCTTTAAAGATGCCCACACAAAGTTATTTAAATTTATAAAGACTCCAAAAGATTAGAGTGTAGGGTTGTTAGATGGTATTACACAGATTGGAGGGACTGAAGAAAGTAAATGGAGGAATAGAGGTTATAACAATGTCTACTCGTAAGACAACTGATTTTTTAAACAATATCTACAAGTAAGAGATAAAATTTCAAATAATTTTATGCATGTGCTTTTCTCCGATAGATGAATTGGTGAAGTGACGGAGTTATGGTCATCCGTAGCCATGCTTGAAATTTTATTCGCACGAGTCATACTTAAAATGTGTTTCAGAGGACGTTAGTTTACAGTAACGAGTACGAAGAATGGCCTATTAAATTAAAATCTGTTTCGAAGGACATTAGTTTACAGTATCGAGTATGGAGAATGGAGCGCCTACACCAAAGACACTCTCATGATTTTTAAATGATCTTGCAATATTCTATTGAGATCAGTTGTTCAGATCTGTCCATTAAGATTGTAAACTATGCTTAGACACTGTGAAACCCGTTTCGAATGACTTTTAACTATGAAAGTTGGGTTTTTTTTAATTGATATTAGACAAAAAAAAATTGAAACTCACTACATGAGCTTGATATATGTATTCACAAACATATAGATTTATACATAGATTTAGCTGGAGTTTCTAGAATGAAATTTGTGGATTGTCATTTATTTTTCACCAACACTCTGACATTGATGAGTCACAGTCATATAAATATGAGGGAAGGCTCATGATTATTATTCTAACACCTCCCCTCCCCTTAATCACGACCTATACTTTAACTTACCTATTAGTCTACGTATCACTAGGCTTACAACAAAACATATTTTTGTTTACTTCTTGTTGAAGGGTCCATGCTTGTTCATTTGATGGTGCAGTTTCATCTTCATCTTTCTTGCCATAAGATAGTGGAACACTTGAACTTTTGATCTCCTCTTTCTTGATCTTGATTGCGGGCTAACATTCTTTGTATTCGACATTGCCGCAGGTTCTTGGGACTCATACTTGTCCTTAATGCTTGCAATTTCTTCAAGTTTGATTGCTTCTTCCTGACTATAATCACTGTCAATATCTGCAGACTTAAAAGCAATGTTAGATTTATATAAAAGATCATAAAGAGAACCATTGTCATCATTCTCTTTTAAGAGAGCGTTTCTTCCTTCATCTTTCTTTGCTAACATAGTTGGTTGATTCATGTCTTCAACTTTTTTAATCAACTTTGTTGTTGCAAACATATTGTCCTGGATTTTATTTGTGTATGGAGGTAGGAATCTCTTCTCACCAAACAACAACTCATTAATAAAATGTTTTTCTTGCATTAGATTGAACTTCTCTTCATGAGATACATAATTCTCATCAAATTTGACTTCATACATCTCAGCATCACAGAGAGTTTCCTCACTATCACATGCTCCTCTGTTGTAACCTATAGACATACTTTCACCCTTGATCCAGGTTATGATGCTTTCAACACACTCATCACCTGTAGCAACACCACTTTTGTCATCTTCAACTTTCTCAATCCCCTCCATACTATACTTAATTTCAAGGACATCACAAAATATTTTTGCATTATGTATTTCACCAAATTCATACAAAATACTAGACAGAATATTTTCAGCTAAAGATGATATAATAAGAAGAAATGCTACTGTACCTCTACTCTTATCTTGGGGATTTATAGAAGTTTCTTGGACAAATTCCCATAAATATATTGAACCAAGCAATCCCTCCATTTTAATAGCCCAAAGCTCAAAAATTTTACATGGGAAGATTGGAAAACTGACATTAATCGTTTCAGTATTGCATCAGTGTCTTCAAATTCTTCCAGTTGTCTCAGATTTTTATTTGACATTTCATATTCTGCCTCTTCTTTTTTATTCTCTCCCTTGATATTTTTGAGTTTTCTTCAGAACTCTCCGAGTCCCTTTTGCTGACCCATAGCTACAATTCAAGCCCTCCTTCTTCTATCATCTCCAACAACACTACACTTCCATTGCATTCATTATTATTCCAGGTGGAGAGAACAACATATCACAATCACACTTGAATGACGTCGAACTGAACTCCGATGATGAGAATCACTCCATGCCAGCGTAGAGCAACCGCTTCTCTATGCAAATACTATTTACACGGAGCAATCAGGAACTGAATACATAACCACACAACAACACCTACTTACTACTCCGTCGTCGCACGAGATCTAGCAATATCGGTCGTTCACAAACTTTGGGTTGGATCTTCCTCACACATGGATTTCTCCACACTAGGGTCTTTCCACACTAGTCACCTGTACGTTGGCCAATTTTCCAAAAATTAAATTATCAACTTAATGTTGAAAAGAATATTGTACTTGTACTATCCATTCAATGATCTTCTTTAATTTGTTGCATGGATAAGTCAAACAATCTGGCAAAGACTTCAAAATGCTATGACTGCATCAAATGACAACAACTCTTTAAACATAGGCAGATCCATAAGGTAGATGTAAAAAGACTGCACCATAGGCAAACCCGTCACCCACTACAACAGCGACATGCCACACCAATCTTCCACTCAGAAAACAACTCAACTTCAGCTCAACACTGCTTAGCAATTCCACACATTCACAACTCTTTTGATAGTCATGGTAGGGCCCTCACATCTCACAACAAAGTGCTATCAATGCCTCACAACTTCCACTGTAACTGCTCCTTTACAGTCCACAAGGGATGTAACATATCGGTGCCTTCATCCATGGGCATCAGCTCATCCAAGACTCCTTTCACCAATCCCTCACAAATCTCCTTCCACCATTCCCTGACAGCTCTGGAATCTCACATTCACTACAATTAAACACTCAGCACCACAATTTGTTGGAAAGATAGAGAAGACAAAACATGAATTCACACAAAACACACAAGTTGTGGCTCTTTTATTGATCACACAAATCGTGATGTTTACAATTAACCCGGTGAAGGGTATTTATCATTTTCAACTAGTGACTCGCCTAAAATATCTTGACATTCACCCACATGCAACCACACACTAAAAGTCACCTATCACTTAACTCGACTTGACTCAACACTCAAACACTCAACCACTCAATCACTTAGTTAACCGACTCTCTATTTTTAGCTAACTCCACAGGCGGGAGTAATTACAATTTCTAACACCCCCCCTTAATTACGACTTAACTATCAGACAAACATGCCTACTAGTCTATGTATCAACTAGTCTTACAATGACTGAAGACTTTTACAATTTTGCATTTTCTTTTTCTCTTCTTCCAAATTTTAAATCCTCAAAATTGCTTCATTCTTTGTTGAAATTTCTGGTTGTAGGCTTTATTCACTTGTTGTTGCTGCAATTTTTCTTTGACTTGTTTTGAACTTGTTCTGAAAAACAATTGGATCATGTCTTCTACACCTTCATCTTCAAATATACATTCAACTATGGACTATTGCCAAACATTGCATTTTCAAACAATCTTATTTTCTCTTCATATTCATGACTTTCCTTTTTCCATATTTCTTGATAGCAAAATCTTATCTCTTCTTGACTCCATTGATGAAAAATGGTTTCAATGCATTCATATTTGTCATCAGAAACATCCATATAATTCTTTTCACTTTCATCATCACGTACTGCTGTTTTTTTCCTGTAATCTACATCAAATTTATTAACAACCTTGTTTTCAACTTTTTTTCCCATGTTATTCTGAACACCTGCATATTCAAAATGAATGCAAAAAACATCTTTAATATGACTCTCTTTAGTGAGAGATTCCTGCTCTACATCTGCTTTCTTTTCAACTGCATGGAGGTTGTCTTCCACTATTATGTTGTTAGTGGATATTCTCATCAAAAACTCTTGAATCACTTTATCATGTTCTTGATCATCAACTGCTACTAGATGACATACTGCTTCATGAGAAGTTCCATATGCTTCATATCTTATTGCTACAATGGCAGCTTCAACCTTTAATGTTTCATCAAACATTGCGCTTACCATATTGCCACAATCAATCTCTGATTCAAAAAAGAAACCACACATATCATCAACATAATTTTCATCTATATTATGGTGGGATATCTGAGCATGCATGAGGTCATTATCAATTTCATTGACAATTTCAACTTCACCAAATCCAACAGTTGCGGCTGGATTCACCAATTCACATATAACTTTGCAATCATTATCCACATGTGCCTCATCACAATGGGATTCACCGATGGGGGCTTCACTGGCAAAGCAATATAATATCGTGTGCGTTCATATTGCGGTATAAAAAATAAGAAAAACACAAAACATTATATTGACTATATAATAGGGGTTAGAGGGGTTTTTATATGTTATATAATAATATATATATTATAGGGTATTTTTTATACCAAAAAATTGCCAAGCGGAGGCACAAAAGAGGCAGGCGTGTGTGAGTGACAGCGCACTACCAGTGCACAGCACCACCAGCACACTATTTATTTTGTTGGGTGAGAGCTATGTTCGTAGTCGAAAAAGTGCCACAAAGTATCTTGGCAGTGGGAGTAATGGAAACCTGTTCTGTTGGGCTAGATGTCTTTTCGAAAACTTTTTTCGGATGCCAAAAACAAGCGAGGAGTATCATAGCCCGTGGGAGTAATCCACACCACAACCTCGGCTCTGTTGGGTGAGAACTTTGTTCGCAACAACGATCTCCTCTATTTGGGCCTTCTCCATCCCCATTTTAGGGTAACTTCTCATCAATGGAGTGTGTTGATGTGATAATGGGGAAATCGTTACTGGAGTGCATTGATGCAGTAATGGGGAAAGGTCAAGGGTATAAGCGTAAGTTCCCTTTTCATGGGGTAATGAGATAGAGCATAAACCATCTAGGGTAGGTTCCAAGAAAGTGGTGAGCATCATAGTCTTTCTCATCCATCTGGCATTCTGTTTTATCTGAAGTGTTCGTGGCTACAGAAGTAGTCAACGTGGGCCTAGCATATAATAGAGAAGGTTTTTTTATCGATGTCGAACATTGACAAGCAATCTAGGTATTTTTCATCGTTTTCATTTTGGGGGCTAAAAATTATTTATTCTGGTGCTTTAGATAATGATTAGGATTTTGTTGTTTTGTGCTTTAGATAATGATTAGGGTTTTGTTGTTTTCAGATGAACAAGGCTTTGTTGATGAAAATTATTGCATATGGCGAAGAAGGTTTCTTCCCTACTCTAATTGAGGTTACAATAACGGAGATGCTCTCTTGTATTCGTTATATAATAGTCTTTTTGGAAGCAATTGAGTGTTGTTGCTATTTTGAATTTTGCAAAATTGTGTGTGATACCTATAGATGGAAATCCTGTAGAAATCTGCAAACTTATATTGTACAAGAACTCTTAAAATAATATGGATAGTCTAATGTCACTTGGATCAACCCACTGCACTTAAAACCTACTTGATCTGTTTCATCTTCCTTAGAGTTATGAGCTTTCTAGAATCTCCTATTTACGAATGATTCCATAATGAGATTTAATATTGAGAATATTCACCCTAACAATATCAAATTTGCTTACATGCAGACAGGGATGTTGTCATTTCTTAGCTATATTATTCATCATAGAGAATTATTGTCTAATAATTTTCTTAGTAGCATTGACCATCTCAGAATGATGCGTTTTCTCACACACAAAAAATATGTGTCGATGTGCCTTGGCCAAGTCTCTAAAAGGGAAAAGAAAATAGGAATTCATGACTTTTGAGATCATCCCTACAAGGAGACAAGTCTTTTAGAATAAGTTAAAGACAAGCTTCAACAAGGTTTATGGACCCTACAGAATTAGAACAAATGCGATTAATCTAGGTAATTCCTTAGACATTTTTAACAAATAAAGACTCAATGAGAACTTACACAACTACTATTGAGAAAAGAAATGAGGTAGTGAGTTCGTTACTCAAATATAGTTCCCTCCCACAAATGAAGAGCACAAGCTCATACTATTGGGATCATACGACATTTTGGAGGTAAATGTTCAAGGGTACCGATATTCAACTCCATCTTAATGGGCACAATAGTTCCTCACCCACTACATAATCAATCCAACTATAGCTCAAATTCATTATAACTAATTGGAAAGTACTTTCTAAAATAAAATAGCTTGGATTCCAAATTTGATATATTGATTTCCACTTAACATTCTATTTATGTTGCCTCATTAGTTGCAATAGTAGTTCCATCTTGGGAGGCAAAAATTGCATCAAAAGAGAAAGTGTTACCCCATAGCTATCAAAATTTTCAAATATAGACTCACAACAACCATCGACGCCTCTCACACTAGTAAGAGAATGAAATCCATTAATTGAAAGCCTGAATATATCAAGTTAGAGATACAAAGAACGATGAGATTAGCACTGCCTAAGTACTAAAACTTTATACATTCATCATTTATTTTGAATTAGAGCATAGAATTTGTCTTTTACATTGATGGAGCTACATCCAGCTTGCATTGGTTAGCTAAAATGACATAAGTTGTATTGAAATATGGGCATTATATTCATCAAACATTGAAAAGGCTCAATGAAGATTGATGTGGATGAACAACTTTGCCATCCTTGGACACAAAAATCAGTAGTGGGAAGCTTCAATCTTAAATTGCGACTGTAAAATAACATCCTAAAAGAAACAGATTGCTTTGTTGTTAGATATATACAAAGAGGTATACAAACGTTGTTTAAGGTGACATTACTTCGTTTCTCTACATGGTCATATGATCAAAATTCCATATTGTTGGAATATTTACTTTCTCAGGGAAATCATTTCCCATTGATATCAATGCATCCAGTTGATTGATGAGTCTCACATTCAAAATCTAAAGATTGAATTATCTACTAGCTACTGGGCAGAAATATGCCATTAATGTTTAGGATATACCTATTCTTATACCTCAAGATAGAGTTTAAAGTGTTTCTTCCCTGCACCAATCAAGGTTGCAATCAAGGAAATTTTCTCTTGTATTCGTTATATAACAGTCATTTTGGAAGTAATTGAGTGTTGCTGCTATTTTGGATTTTGCAAAATTGTGTGTGATACCTATAGGTGGAAATCCTGTAGAAATTTGCAAACTTATCCTGTACAAGAACTCTTAAAATAATATGGATAGTCTAATGTCACTTGGATCAACCCCTACACTTAAACACATACTTGATCTGTTGCATCTTGCTTAGAGTTATCAGCTTCCTTGAATCTCCTGTTTAGGAATGATTCCTTGAATCTCCTGTTTAGGAATGATTCCATAATTAGATTTAATATTGAGAATATTCACCCTAACAATATCAATTTTCCTTACATGAAGACATGGATGTTGTCATTTCTCAGCTAGATTACACATCATAGAGAATTATTGTCTAATAAGTTCCTTCATAGCATTGACCATCTCAAAATGATGTGTTTCCTCACACATAAAAGATATTTGCTGATGTACCTTGGCCAATTCTCTATAAAGGAAAAGAAAATAGGAATTCATGACTTTTGAGATCATCCCTACAAGGAGACAAGTCTTTGAGAATAAGTTAAATACAACCTTCAACAAGGTTTATGGACCCTACAAAATTAGAACAAATGTGGTTGATGTGGGTAATTCCTTAGACATTTTGAACAAAAGAAGACTCCATGAGATCTTCCACAACTCCTATTGAGAAAAGAAATGAGGTAGTAAGGTTGTTACTCAAATATAGGTCCCTCCCACAAATGAAGAGCTTAAGCTCATACTGTTGGCATCATAGGACATTTTGGAGGTGAATGTTCAAGGGTACCGATATTCAACTCCATCTTAATGGGCACAATAGTTCCTCACCCACTACATAATCAATCCAACCGTAGCTCAACTTCATTATAACTAATTGAAAAGTACTTTCTAAAACAAAATAGCTTGGATTTCAAATCTGATATATTGATTTCCACGTAGCATTCTATTTTTGTTGCCTCATTAGTTGCAATAGTAGTTCCATCTTGGGTAACAAAAATTGCATCAAAAGAGAAAGTGTTACCCCATAGCTATCAAAGTTTTCAAAGATAGACTCACAACAACCATCGACACCTCTCACACTAGCAAGACAATGAAATCCATTAATTAACAACCTGAATATATCAAGAAAGAGATGAAAAGAACGATGAGATCAACACTGCCTAAGTAGTAAAACTTTATACATTCATCATTTATTTAGAATTAGAGCATAGAATTTGTCTTTTACATTGATGGAGCTAGATCTAACTTGCATTGGTTAAGTAAAATGGCTTAAGTTGTAATAAAATATGGGCATTATATTCATCAAGCATTGAAAAGGATCAATGAAGATTCATGTGGATGAACAACATTGCCACCTTTGGACACAAAAATTAGCAGTGCGAAGCTTCAATCTTAAATTGCAACTGTAAAATAACATCCTAAAAGAAACAGACTACTTTCTTGTTAGATATATACAAAGAGGTATACAAGAACTGTTCAAGGTGACATTACTTATTTTCCCTACATGGTCATCTAATCAGAATTCCATATTGCTAGAATATTTACTTTCTTAGGAAAATAATTTCCAATTGATATCAACACATCCAGTTGATTGATGAGTCTCACATTCAAAATCCAAAGATTGAATTATCTGCTACCTACTGGGCAGAAATATGCCATCAATGTTTAGGATATACCTATGCTTATACCTCAACATAGAGTTTAAAGTGTTTCTTCCCTACTCCAATAGAGGTTGCAATCAAGGAAATGTTCTCTTATATTCGTTATATAACAATGTTTTTGGAAGCAATTGAGTGTTGCTGATATTTTGAATTTTGCAAAATTGTGTGTGATACCTATAGGTGGAAATCCTGTAGAAATATGCAAACTTATCCTGTACAAGAAATCTTAAAATAATATGGATAGTCTAATGTCACTTGGATCGACCCCCTACACTTAAAACATACTTGATTTTTTGCATCTTCCTCAGAGTTATCAACTTCCTAGAATCTCCTTTTTAGGAAGGATTCCATATTTAGATTTAATATTGAGAGTATTCACCCTAACAATATCGAATTTCCTTACATGAAGACAAGGATGTTGTCATTTCTCAGCTAGATTACTCATCATAGAGAATTATTGTCTAATAAGTTCCTTAGTAGCATTGACCATCTCAAAATGATGTGTTTTCTCACACACAAAAAATATGTGTCGATGTGCCTTGGCCAATTCTCTATAAGGGAAAAGAAAATAGGAATTCATGACTTTTGAGATCATCCCTACAAGGAGACAAGTCTCTGAGAATAAGTTAAAGACAACCTTCAACAAGGTTTATGGACCCTAGAGAATTAGAACAAATGCAGTTGATCTGGGTAATTCCTTAGAGATTTTGAACAAAAGAAGACTCCATGAGATCTTCCACAACTCCTATTGAGAAAAGAAATGAGGTAGTAAGGTTGTTACTCAAATATAGGTCCCTCCCATAAATGAAGAGTGGAAGCTCGTACTGTTTGGATCATAGGACATTTTGGAGGTGAATGTTCAAGGGTATCAATATTCAACTCCATCTTAATGGGCACAACAGTTCCTCACCCACTACATAATCAATCCAACCATAGCTCAACATCATTATAACTAATTGGAAATTACTTTCTAAAATAAAAAAAACTAGGATTTCAAATTTGATATGTTGATTTCCATGTAGCATTAGAATTTCTTTTGCCTCATTAGTTGCAATAGTAGTTCCATCTTGGGTAACAAAAATTGCATCAAAAGAGAAAGTGTTACCCCATAGCTATCAATGTTTTCAAAGATAGACTCACAACAAACATCAATGCCTCCCACACTAGCAAGACAATGAAATCCATTAATTGACTTAACAGAGATTAATTAAAAATACAAATCCTTAGCTTTTTCTTGTGGAACCTAAGGTTTTGTTCATCATCACTCACATCACAAAGATCTGTGATAATTCCTCTTCTCTATGTGGCTTCCTTGATGTCCATCCTCGCTGACATACCCCTAAACAACTTGGTAATCTGATTAACAACACCTCTTCATTGTCCTCAACCCTAGACATGGTATTCCTTTGTATAATACAGTATAGTATAAATCTGAAATTGTACATTGTTATTCGTAAAAAGCATAGGTATTTGTTATACACCACACAAGTTCTCGTCAACATGATAGCTTAAAAAAAAGTTAGAGTTCAATCTGACCTTTCAAAAACTAAGTCTTAATCAATATATAACATGAAAATACCATGCAATGAGGAAAATTTTTGAATAGTCGAAGCAAAAAATATAGCTTCCAAAAACTGATACATGGAAAGCAACATCACCACTTTTGTGCATTAATTGTTTCTTTGCACACTAAAATATTCCAAGTTTGAATCACAGACATGATATGACAGTTAAAGCTAAGTTTGTTTTCTCCATGAAAAAATAATCTAATTTTTGACATGACACAAAGAAAAATCCAACGAAATAAGGATATAAATCCAACATAGTGCACCTTCTCCCATGTTTCTTGTTTATAATTTTTATTGGAACAAGGCTGGAATTTTAATAACTGGAATAATGCGTTTTGTAGGCTAGTTATCCTCCTTCCCTTGACAGGGATAGGTTGATTTGTTTCTTATCATTCCTAACCATTAATTGTATTAAAATTTAACTGATCTAGTGCTAACCACAACCTAGGAGTTTTGTTAAGCATTCATTGATCTATTGGTAGATCACAACTCGCTTGAAAATTCTGCAGGTCTACAGCTGGACCATGTCCCATTAGAAAATAGGGGGACTTAGTATGCAGACCACTGAGTAGCTCAAGTTCGGTATAAGTAAAGAAACTTTTTCTAATTTACTTTTAGACCATAGTCTAATTGACAATTCTTCCAGTCTACAACTAGACCACATCCCTTCGAAAAATAGGGAAACACAACATGCAGGCCACTAAGTAGGTCAAGATTGGTATAAGAAACACAATTTTTTATTGACCAACTGCTAGACAATTAGCCTAACTAAGAATTCTACCAATTTACAGATGGACCACAACCCATCGGAAAACTGGGGAAACTTAGTGTGCTAGGCACTAACTAGCTCAAGCCTGGCATAAGATATCTTTTTGGTTATTTTTAATAAATTGATGAGAACATGCACAAGTTTAACTTAACAATGTCAATTGGATTGTCCCGATTATTCGAGGAAAGACTAAGGGCCATGCACTCTTCCAATGATTGGTATATAAGTTGAATTGATTGTCCTGATTATTTTAGTGAAGAACAAAGGCCATGCATACTTCCAATTTTTGGTATATAAGTTGAGATTTATAGGTTCATTCCAATGTGAAGTATGCATATGTCCTATGTTTTATACTAATCATGGATCTTTGCAATTCAATTGATGAAGTACCGTGAGAAAGAGCATCGATGAAAAAACACATGGTACTTGACCAAGTTTTACTTCTGCTAAACTTCCATTGATCTACAACTAGAGCACAACTTGACTGATAATTTTGTTGGATCCAAAAATAGGAACAACCAGTGTGTAGGCCATTGAGAAACCCAAGTTTGGTATCTATATATTTTTTGACTATTTATTGCTACACAAATATACTGTACATTCTTAATGAATTGATGACCAAGTCTAGCTAAAAATATTAGATCATTTCAATCAATGAAGTACAATGAAAAAAACACATTGATGAAGTTTAGTGGTATAGGTAAAAACTAGATTGATGAATCTCAGCTTAAGTAAATGGATAAACCAGCTTGATGTAGTTAAGAGGAAGTACCATATTCAGTCCATAGAGAAACATGGTGCAATTAAGATGAAGTACTAGGTCCAGTTCATGGAGCAACAATTTATGTAATTGCGACGAGGTACTAGATCCTAAGGAATTTTAGGTTTTGTTGTTGGATGAGATTATCACTGTTACATCCACCTACACAAATTAAAACACCTTGGGTAGAGTTCAAAAACCTTTCCTCCAAATTGAACGCTAAAGTTCAGAGGAAGTACATTGAAAAACACATATTGAGGATGTTCAAGGTATATGGAAAAACTTGAGAGAATTGAGGACTGGCTATGGTAGTATTATATTTGAAAAAGTAATTTTCAACTTTCCCAAGAAGATATTGGCCAATTTCCATTGGTAAAGTCCCAATCTAGTTGAAACTTATACACAATTTTCCTGACTTGTAAGTAATAAATCACCATACATTAATGCCCTTGTCCAATACTCATATATGTTCACTGTGAAAATTGCAATATGCATAACCAAAATAATCTGAGATACAAAGGGAAAATCAAGGTCTTAGTTTACAAGGCATTAATGAACAACCCAAAACATCAATTTGGTAAGATGGGTTTCTTGTAGTTTAACTATGCCCTTTTCAGCAACAACATTATAGCAAGTGAAGCCTGGATATCAAGAAATACAACATCTCAAAATCTGATCTGCCTGGTTATCACTCTTGGTCTTCTAATTTTGGGATTCATCTTAGCTTTTACACATTGTACATGGGTTTCCAAGAGTTATTCAAGTTCGATTCTTCATCCACAAGGACTCTATGATATGCGATGTTCTAAGAGAGTAGACAAGAATGATGGGTGAATCTTCCTTCATCGGTACTCCTAGAAAATGAACCATCATTTTTAGAGGATAAAATGGTCTAGGGACCATAAACCAGAGGTAGAGTCTCTAATAGAAATAAAACAAAGTACATAGTCTCCACTCTACAGGGTCCTAACAAAATTGAAAACCCTTTTTTACGAAAACACCTTCAAAACTCCATCAAATTTTGATGGTCCTTTTTATACTAAAATGCTCAGTAACCTAGGCATTTCAAGGCCTCCTCCTTGTCTAGACAGTGACCTGTTTATCAACCTAGTTCTATCGAACTTATGTGGTCTCACTAGATCTTGACATGGAGTGTACCTAATATTATAGAACTCAAATGTCATGTCCTTTGAAGTCTCTTTTTCCCAAACCGCATAATGCACTTCAAAAGAAGAAATTATTAGAGTTAAATAATTACAACCCATATTGGCCTTGCTCAATCTAGATGCTTTAAATGGTGGAGAACATGTATTCTAAAACTCACCCAAGAGGCTGAAAAGAGTTCTAGTGCAGCAGTAAATCAAATCTCAAATTTGTTTTAGTAATATTTTTTATTTCTAGTTTCAGTTGCAATTGAGGAATCCACCGATAGTACATTTTGAATCAAGGTGTTTCATCCAAATAGTAATATTTCTTCATGTTTTTTGGAGCTTTGAATTGAAATCTCATACCTTGCTTCCTTGCTCTTTGTTTATAATAACCAATATGCTTGTGGAATTTTACTTACTTTTTCATTTATTTACGTGCAAAAACAGATGGTGTTGTTTTATAAAATTTCTACTTGTGAAGAAAATTCTATCATTGACGTGGTCAAGTGTTCAGAAGGTTGTACATTTGCTAAAATTCGTGATGAAATTATGGATGATGAAATCATTGGACACCCTTTTTATTTTATCAAGGTTGGAATAGGTTTAAATCCGAAGCAAGAGAAAAAATGGAAAGTTTGTACAATACTTGTAGGCATCAAGAGGAGACTAGGCACATTTGATGTGGAAGAAGAGTGTTCAAATTTAGTGGAAACAATACCAATCTTTTAAAACATTGAAGTGAATGTGGAGGGACCTATGCATAAACAACCAAGAGTTGAAAATATGTCTTTGTCAGCGGAACAAGCCAGAGTTGTTGATCCTAGTGTATTGGCATCTTGGGAAAAAAAAGTGAAAAGTTTAATGGAAGAGTTTGTCAATGAGAAAATTGCTCTCAAATTATATTAAGAAAAGGGAGAATCTAAAATAAATATCCATTGTGAAATTTGTGGCATTGATTATGGAATAGGTGATGTATCCTTGGCTGCGCGAACAACATGCAACTTCAAAAACCATCATATGAAAACAGGGGCCCATCAACAACGCCTATCAACGCCAAGTGGTAGTGAAATGCCTTCATGTAATGAAGGACATCAGACAATGATGGTGGTAGATCAATTTCATATTGATCAAGCAATCAAACTTCTAGATGATTTCAACAAGACACAAGAGCCTAATTTGTTCAAGGTGGTGGAAGCAACACTTCCAGACTATAAGGACAAGAAAAAAGTGAGAGTGGAATGTACACGATGCAATAAATGGTTTTTTTTAGTGCCGACAAGTGGTAATATAGTCAGTTCTCTAAATGAACACATGAAATCAAAGAAGCACACTACTACTACTACAAATGCGGGTTCACATGAGGAGATTGGGCTCAGGAGTGGCATGGTTGGGAGACCCAAAAATCCTACCAATGATAAGTCCCAAAAAAGATTGACTAGGTTCTTGGTCCCATTATCACCATCAATATTACATATTGGTTCTACAAATGTAGATCCTTCTACTTCAGGGGTTTTAATTAACAACTTAGACTAAAATTGAAAATGAATTTGTATATTATTTTATTTATCTTACTTCAAATTTATTTGTTTGTTGTCATCTTATTACAGCTCAATTATCTCCCTTGTTACTACAACATTGGGGGTATTGGTATCCTTATATTTATAGAAATGGGGAGAGATTGGAAACAAAGGTCCTAATGGACGATCAAAGGGGTGGAAAATTATGGGCCATACAGAAGCATACCAAGATCATGTTATGTTATGAGAGTATTGAATGTCGTATTGATGGTACATATAGGCATATTCATTGCCAGAAAACTTCTGAAATAGGGATCCCATTTGATTCATTAACATGCAACTTTTGTAAGTTAGTTCCAGAATGTGATGACTTCAAGATGAGATTATATCATGAGTCAATGTCCACCAATAAAAGAAGTGAACAAGATATAGGAAAAGGTAGAAGACTCGACTATTTGACTCACAATGAATTGAAGAATGCTACAAGGGCTACAAATGCTAAACATAGATCAACAATCCGATCTTTTTGGTGGGAGAGGACAAAGGTTGCTACACTCCCTATTAGAATGAGGTCCCTAAAGGAAAAGTTGTTTGAATCAACAGAAAGGAAGGATGTCTTTAGGTTTTTCATGGATGTGTGTGAGGCACATAAGCAAGGAAAATTACAAGGTAAAGATGCAGTTTGGGAATTTGTCAAGGATATTTTCATAACTTGATGCATGCAAAAGTAGGTAGAAGGTATAGTACATCCACAAAATCCCTTTATGAGATGATCAAGTTATGGGGAGGTCCTATATTAAATAGCTTTATTAGCTTGAATCTGAATGGTCCTTCAATATCTACGACTTTAAGGCAAGTCAGAAAGTCATTAGCATATATCCCAGAGGAGCACGAGCATATTTTTGAGGTAGTCAGAAAATTTTATGCTTCTTATAAAGCCAAGCATGGTATAGATGGCCCAATTCATGTATTTCTCACTGAAGACGAAACAATTGTGAAAAAATATATTAGGTAGGAAGAAAAAAATCATACACTGGTGGGGTTTTGTGGTATGAAAGAAGAACATCAATGCCAATCACATTTCTTGGTGAGAGTTGGTGACGGAGCTATAGGCTATGAGATTATAACAGATTATTTTAAGAATATTGCTATTGGCCATTATGCACGTGTTATTATTGCAAACCCTTTACATGAAAAGATTCCTTGTTTGGTGGTGGTTGTCCATCCAACATGAAATAGGTTCAATGCAAATTGTGTTTATCAACAATGGGAAAAGGTAGAATTTATGTCGAAGAAACACGTGGAAAATAATTTGGGACCTATTGTTGGTCATTCCTCGGATGAGGATAGCAGAAGAAGACAATTTATGTTGAAGGATTATTCTTCAACATCAGGTCTTTGATATCAAATTCCTTGGGAAGGGTAAATACTAATCGAGTTTTAAAATGGTTGCAATGTAATAGGATTGCATGACCAAGATTACATCCACAATGACAAAAAAATATTGAATCCTTTGTTTAGTGGTTGACGAGAATTGGTTTTAGAAAATGAATACATAAGTTTTGGTCATGTAAGAATGGTTTATCACACTTTTAAAGTGGATGATCACAAGATTAAGGGCACATATATGGAGAGGATTGATCGACAAAATTGGGGATCCGCACAACGCATTGCTTCAAGGCATGTTTAGAGGTGTTTGAAAGAGTTGAGAAGTACACCAAGTGGAAAGTTAGAGAGGAAACTAACTACAGAGACTTACCTAATGATTGTTGCTCACTACATTGACATCTTTATGTCTCATAGTTTGAGCCTTTGGCAAAGGGTGAAAAATGCTTCATGAGTTCATCATTTCTTCACATTATGGTTATGTTGGGTACAGAAACAATCTCATACTCATGTCAACATAAATTTCATCAGCAAAGAAGCATATCAAGATGTGAAAATTTCTTGCCATTTTGCAGTTTTGTTGATGACATTGTTTCCATATCATTACTCTAAATTTCCAGGTGTTTTACACTTCACTAGGTCACATGTATGTGAGAACTTCTCTAGTAAAGTTGGTGGGATGGTTGGAGTCGAGAGGCCTATGATTTCACTGACTTGCTTCATGCTGTTGGAACCCTTCATAGAGTTGCTGAAAAAGAATCAAATCCCCAAGGGCTTCATTTTAATAAATCTCATAAGAAGCAAGAAAGCATTTGGAATAGATTGCACCAAGAAACAATACAAAACATTGATATATTGTCGCAATATGGTTCAATATCCACAGACGCTAAAATTGTAGAAGCCCTTAAGATTGGATTGAAGGATGCACAAGAGATTTTATCAACTCTTGGAATGCAACCAGAAAATTACACTCAATCTTCTTGGTGGGTTAAACCATGAATAGATGATCAAAATTATCCAACATTCCAAATTGTAGATGAATAGTTGATTCTTCTCCACCAAGTTGTTTCAACTCTATATTCCAATCTTCATCATCATTGGTACACGATGAAAGTGAATTGAAAATAATTGAAAGTTAGTGGAGACATGAGTTGGATGAAATTTTAGATTCCATTGATGAAAATGGAAGAAAAATGATAAAGCAAGTGGTGGAACTTTATGGTAAGGATATGTTTAAAACATGTTTGGTTAGTCAGTGGAATGGAAATCTAACATTATCCAAAGATAGGTTGACAGAAGTGAGAAATGGAGTCTACTTTAAGTGAGATGGGAAGGCTCCACAAAAGGGTGTTTCAATTGGCTTTGGAATTGGATCAGATTGTGGGGTGTTGTTTGAAAGCAACTAAATTCCCCCCACTGAACGTGCTACAAGAAAAGGTGTTCCTCGAAGTACAAAATAAGGTGTTTCTTGTGGAACGTGGTAAATTGGAAGGGTTCAAAGAATAAGGAAGAAGGATGGTAATATGGTGATTGACTACCATAATGAAATTGACCTTTTGGATAGATTAGAAGGCATCGAGCTTCAATTATGTTGGTATAGTAGAATAAATGGGCAACACATGTATAAGTATGATCTGACAGGTCATGATTTTGTACAACTTGAATTTGTTATAGAAATGGCAAACTTATCATACAATGCTAGGAATGATACATAGAAATTAGAAGAATGTGATTGCAATTTTTTTCAGATTTTGTGAAAAATTTGAACAGGGTAGATTTTCAAAACATTCTACTTTCTCTTTCCTTACGTATTTCCATATGTTGGATCATTTATAAATAATTATTGCTTGTATTTTTGTTGATTCGTTCGTATGAATCTGATGTTAATTTTGTACTTTTTGGTTTTAGTTCTAGTGAATAGTTCAAATAGTGAAAGTTTGGGATAACTCAACCTTTTTTTGCTACCTGATTTTTGGCGTAAGTTTCTTTCACTAGCCACTCATCCTTTTGTAGTTGTGTTTCATTCAAATGTTGATTTGGTCCCTCTAAAGTTGGTCCTTTTAATCGTTGAAAACAAGAAAAGGTGGTTACTTTTTCATGAATATGTTTTGTGGATAAGTATGTGGTTCTTCTCACTAATGTTAACATTTTCCTTGAATTTTTAGATTAAGGGTTTTCTTACTAGAAAGGATATCAAGGATATGATTGAACGAGCTTCAGTCAGGATCGTTTCTAATCACTCAAGTCAACAGATTTACACCAGAGCAATGTCTAGCACATGAAGTGAATTTTATTTTGGATGTTTATGTGGTAGTTGGCTTTCCTATTTTTTAAATTGGATATATAAATTAGAGTTTGTAGTTCAAATGTGCCAATAGAATATTTTTGGAAGTATTTATGTTTTGTCCATACGCATGGGGTTTACAACAGTTAAAATGCACTTGGTTATTATTGTCAATTGAGTCCTCAATCATATTTTAGGCATTTCCTTTCAGTGCTTTCACTAAACTACATTAACATTAATTACTATATGTAAAATCTTTTGGACATGTGATGGTAGTTAATTTTTAAATTTTTTGCAACTTTATTGAGATATGTGCTTCTGGTAGATTTTTTAGGTGATGGCACTTTTCTTTCTTATTTTTGCCTACATTGATATATATGTGTTTGATGGGCCTTGCAATGTGTGTGTATGATCCAAGGGTTATTTTAAGGTGAATGGTATCTGATTCTTTGCAACTTTTGGATTGACAAGAATTTGATAGGGTGAATGGTATGCAAATTTTAATTGATTTTATTTTTCCAAAGAAATAATGCATATGTTTCTATTTCATGGTTTTGAAAAGGAAAATACATAGAAAGGTGCTTATAGCATGACATATCACCTCCAAAAAGGAAAATAAGGCCACTTGGTGGCCACTTTTCACAAACTTTCATACAGAATATACCTATGATATCTCCCGGGAACACAGCTAGAAGAAAAAAATATGCATTGTTGAGTGAGGTAGGTTGTCAATGGGAGGTGATGTAGAGCTAGTTCCTAGTTTCTATTGCTTATTGGTCTCTCCATTATCCCAGAATCTCCAAGATGGCTGGTAAGATTTTAGAATTCTTGAATTTATGTTTAAGGTCAGGATCGCGCTCAGTTATGGCTTCCTTATCAGTTTTTGAGGGCTTTGATTGTTCAATAATTACTGAATGCATTGTGTTTGTCTTTTCAACAAACCAAAATTGGAATCGAATATAGGGCGGCGAAGCCCAACAGGCCCGCGGCTAACAAAGGTATTTTATAGTCTTCTATTATCCAAACCCCATACCAAAACCTAATATTAGCAAATATGTAGTACATTTTTATTAGTGTTTATATGAATATCAATGTCTCTATATGACTAGTGTAAAACAAAGATCAATTTGATAGAGGCTATATGCATGCTTTGTGATGTAGTGGTGACGCAGGATGAAACGAGGCCTAAAAGGGTTTTATTAGACATTGGGAACCTAGGGTGCCATGCTTCAAAACCCAATGGGGGTGATGAGATCAAGCTAGAGTAAGCAGGCTTTTTCATTACTAGAACATATGTATTTTTTTTTTAATTTGAAAAACCCTTATGTAGTACTCATGTTTTATCAACGCATAGTGGAAACTTTAGTTTTATAAAGAAGTTTTTATTGGGAGCTTAACCTCTCTGGTCAAGAATTTTTCTCTAGCCATATGCTTATTCAGGAATTTTAAACCCTCTTCTAGCGAGGGCTAATAAAGAAAAATGTTGTATGTGACACTTTGGGTGTGTAAATTCTATGTCCACAGGAAATCTAGGAAGCAGAATCAACTTGCTGATAAGAAAATGCCAAGGTATATTCAACTTCCCAATATGATGCTCTAGTCTTTTGTAGATATTTTGGGGGTTTTACCAATTAGAGTTAACAATTAGAATTGGGTGTGTAGGAGGTTTGGTGTCGATGTCAATAAAATGAGTGCTACAACAAAGTCATCCTCCATGGTATGTACATCATCCATGGTTGTATAAATTGTGTGTGATTAAACAACTGTCTGATTTATTTATCATATATCAATCCCTAGATGTTAGTATGTAACGTGAGGTGAATGCTATGATTTCACTACTACTGGGATTTATATGTTGGCCTCTATTTCAAATAGGCAACTGTGTGTGGATATATTGAGGTCAATAACAGGGCTCTTTGCTTGCCTGTTTAGTTGGGATGGTTTACATGTATTTATTTTACTTCCGTTGGTTTTGTTTTACTACCATTTAGCCATTGGGGCCACAGAGGAACAAAGATGAAAAGGGAAGCATTAGATCAATTTTGGTTTCAAAATCCAAGCATGTAGGAGGTTCAGGAAAATCACCTAGGATTTCCAATGTTGTACCCTTACATACACGTGAATCAGTTTCAGGTAAACTGCCCAGGGTTTCGAATGTTGAGGTGTCAAGTAATGATCCATCGAGTTCAAGGATACAACGCAGGCCTTCTACTACTGTCTCTCTGGTAAAAACATTTCAGCTTCAAGGAGGTCTTCTACTACTGGCCTCTCAGGTAAACACGCTTCAGATTTAGGGAGGCCTTCTACTACTAGCCTCTCTAGCAAATGTACTTCAGCTTCAGGGAGACCACAAAGGCCTTCAAATGTTGACATCTCAGGCAAAGCCGCTTCAATGCATCCAAGTCTAGGTTCTGCCCACCTGTAGCTAAAGGTGTCTCAAGAAGAATTCCAATGACTGATGCATCAAAAAGGAAGACAAAGCTTCGACGAGCTTTTACATCAACACTGACTGCCAGAAGTGAGGTTAGGATAATTTGGTCCACTGCTCTTATTTTAGCATGTGTAGATGGTGCTTTTTATTCACAAAGTTTTACTCTGTTCTTTTGCAAAAGCAATTGAAGTGTTTATCTAATCGATAGCTCCAATTACCATCCAATGGTTTCTATTAAACAACTTGCATCTGGAGCCATTGAATGGGATGTCATGGAAGAGGAAGGGGACTTGCCCAACATTGACAAAGCAGATAATGAAAATAAACTTGTTGTAGTTGAATATGTTCAAGACATTTACCATTTCTATTGGTATACAGAGGTACGTCCCTTTTGTCATGGGAGCCTTGCAAATTGTTTTTGTTCTATTCAAAATAGCAACATCTTGTCTTGGAAGAATACAATTAATTTAAACAATTTAATCAGAGCTGATAAGATGACTCTGTCCAAATTAACAGTGTGTCCATCTTATAAAACCTTTTAATCTTAGAGCCCTTCATCTTGACCCCTCAAGAAAAATCTCCCTCTTACTTTGATAAATGAGAGGGTTATCATTTTTAGGACAAATGTCATCAATAGTTGAATCATAGCTCCCTCATACTCAAATTGTATTCATAGGTTTGTCTTCAACCTACTGTTAATTCAAAGATTTTATAGTAGACCCTTGCTATTTTTAATTTCCTGAGCTTCTTGTATGGGCTTCAAGGAAGCTCCAGACCAAAGAGGATATTTCTAAAGAATCGACAAGGTTCTTCTTTAATCAAGAGAAGACATCTTTCTTGAGATGATTTCAACAATGCCCATTCTTTTCCTGGCCGATCTTCAAAAATAAAAGCTTCAAAAGATGCATTTTACTAGTTTACAACTTGATTGTGAACAATCTTGTAACACAGGCATCAACATATAGGGCCTACTACATATCACCATTTCTACTAGACTTGTAGCGATATCATACAAAATGGTGGGCTAAAAATAGAGCACAAATGATGTTGTGCTGCATGTACAAGGATGCCATTCATAGACAGTGCCACTGATATTGTAGCTTTACTGCACAGGATACTATCCTTGATCGCTACAGATCTTCATACTTCCAAGACAACCCCATCATTACTCAATATACCAATGTGGTCCACACAAGCATTTTTTTGTTAACAAGGCTTCTTAGTTTTATTCCAGAGATAGTAGTAATACATGTCCAGCAGTAACTAATCTCAACATTTCCTTATACATATTCATCAACAAAAACAATTTGTGTCCTTAATCTGAATGTTTCAGCCTCTGATAGGTTCACCGCAACATTCAGTCGATGATGTGTATTAGTGATGCAACTTCTACATGCAGCCAATTTTCAACCTGAATCTTAGACATATCTTCATAAACCTGTCCTAATTTAGTTATCACTTATATGATTTCAAAATGACTTTCCATCAATCTGAAACCTTTTCTCTTGGAGATGTTCCATTCTTAGCTTTGAATGATTTCAATAATTCAAGAGAGAGAAGGTCAAGTAGATTTGACAACCAAGAGCCACATTTCACAATATGATAAGGCATTGACTTTGAAGAAAATGATACTATAATTTGATATGAATGTCAAAGATAGGATAAGGTTGTCAAGGCATCAAATATGAGATGTAATAGAATTCCTTACATTTTTGTTTGCTTCAACTTCAATCTTCAAATCTGAACCTCTTAGCACAAAATATGGTTTCCTTACTTACCAACAAGAAAAATTAATAGGTCAGGCTTTTAAGCATAGCCCAAAATTCTCGTGGGGAAGTAGATTGTTGATTTCAATGAGCCGAGATACCTTCAAGAAGAGCATCATTAGAGATTAAAATTCTTAAATCAAGTTGAGAGCAAGGTCACTCAGAACCCTAGAGTTGGTATTAAGAAGAAAGGACGTTTTTCCTTGAGATATCAAGTGATAAATACATCTCCCACAATGACTTCACAAACCTGACGGATTATGTTGATAACATATATATACATATATCCCCAAAAAAAATTGCTGCAAAAGTTAGAGCAATACAATCATTGATGATATAATATTGCTCCTTGATTTGAAAATTTTCCCAGAAAGTATGCCACATAGGATAATCAAGGTTGATCCTTATATTCAGAATTGTCAACAAACTCTTAGCAAAGATCTAGTACTCATGCTCAAACTGGGTTGTCTTCAATATACCCTTTAACAACTCGGCCTTAAATGCTCAATGATATGCAATGAACCAAAAAGGGATGAGATGGATGTGAAACCATAGTTGTCATCTGAAACATTCCAGGGATCTAAGAATCTCAAAGAGAAATTATTCTTTTAAGAATGATACAGTCCTCTAAAATGAGGCTTGTAATACTTCAATCAAGCATCTACAAAGGTTCGGCCCTATCTCCAAGGATCATAGAAGATTTCAATATTTAAGTATATCCTCTTATATGTTGGACATTTCTATATTGCAATTTTGAATATTGGTTAGGGCACAAACACAATTAGATTCAAGTGTTGATAGTAATCCTAGTCACTGGTTAGGGTTGTCAGCTTCAGTCCTCATTCTCCTCTCCCTCAATTACTGTGATTATCCATAGAAGACACCCAATCACTGATTTAGAGCTTGGTATCTCCTCCTCAACGAATCATGAAACAGTCCCAAACTACATGAAAAAATTCTGGCTTGTCTCCACTCAAGCCTGGGCATATGTGTCCTAGAGAGGACTTATACATGCCTTCATATCCACCGAATAGTCTTAGCAACAAGCTACTGTAGCAGCTCTATTCCTGCAGCCTATAACAAAGATAAACCTCACCAAATAGCACAAAAAAAAAAATCCAACATGTATTCCTCTGACAACGGCTATATTCAACAAGAAATTTGTACCAAAAATTAAGTGATACGCTGCCCAGACAGACCTCCTATCCTCCATGCATGGAGCCACATACCTGCGGCTCTTTCTCACAGGATTATAATAGAATGCCATTGTTAATAGTTTATTCTGCCATATAAACTGATTTTTTTCTCAGTGGCATATATTCTTCTACATATCTCCTTTCCTTACATGTCATTCATATCCATCTATGATGAGTATCCCTGCTAACCCTGCACATTTCTCTTGTACAATGATTGGTGGCATTGTCAAGAGTGTTCACATAAATGAGATAAGTTGGAAATGTAGGTGCAAACATAAAGTAGAATGTGGGTGCCTAATAAATAGGGACTGGGTGCTTAATAAGAATGAAGTGCGGTTTTGAGCCCCATGTTTCACCAAATCAATTTCAGAATTTAGGAGTGCCAGAGCAAACAGTGAATAGATAAGGTGTTAGTGTTGGCCTCTCAAGTTACAATTAGAACGCAGATGCTTGAACATGGTGCTAAGCTTTCAGCCCTAAGCTTCGCCAACTCAAATACTTAAATTTTCTTTTGTGTCATTCCCAAAGGAAGCTATTTCCTTCCTGTCACAATGCAAATCAAAATTTTGAGCAGAAAATTTAAAAGCTTAACAATCTGTCAAATAAATCCATGTCCTAAAGATTATTTATTGCTCAATTGTTTAAGAATTTTTATAATGTAGATGCAATGTGCACAGTACAAGTTTTGGATTCATATATGAGATGCTCTTTTGAATTTCTAAATTGATTGTAGATATTAAATGATATATCTTGTACTGTGTTGAAATTCTGCAAATTCTTTTTCCAGCTTATTCCAAAGAAGGGTGGGACACCCAAAAAATATGAAGTTTTTTTTATCGCCCCAATAGGTGAATAATTCAAGACAAAAAAGGCAATAGAGGGGTACTTGAAGGAAAATCCAAGAGGGCCTTCTATCTATGAATTTGATTGTAGCACAAGTAAAGTTTGTTATTTTATTGGTTTTTCCTGATCTGAACTTATGTTCTTACATGTCTTTTTTTTTTTTCCGTTTGAAATCCATACCCTTTGTGTGAGGATATTGGCATGTATCTTTTAGAAAATATAATTTGACAATTTCTTTCTACCATAGATGAGGTAACAACAACAAAGAGATCTTCAAGGATAAGTGAAAAAGTAAAGGAATCACTAGTCAAAACACCAAAAAGTGAATTGAAGAAAAAACCAAAGATCTAGGAAACCAAAAGGAGATTCAGAAGATGCAGAGAAACAAGAATCATAAGTAGAAGCTAGTAAGGAAGAGGAAATGCATGAAACCCATCATGGGGAAGATATGGTTGAAACAAGGGAAGATGTTGATCAAAAAAAGGAAGAAGAAGGGAAGGGAAAAGATGATCTTGATAAGAAGAAGGAAGTGGAAGAAGGGAGTGATGACGAAAGGGAAATAGAAAACAAAGAAAAAATACATGGGTCCAAAACTGAAGAAATAAATAAAATGGATGAGAAGGCAGAAGAGATGGCACTATAAGGGGTAGAAGGTGACATAAAGAAAGATTCGGTGCTAGAGAATGAAGAAAAGCATGGGGCTTTGGACAGTAAGGGAGAGCCTCAGGAACCCAAGCAAGATTCAATTGATGTAGCAAAGGAGAATAGGTTTTGATGGTACAGGTACACTGGAGAACTATGCCCTGGTCAAACATGTAAAGCTAGTGAAGAAAATGCATGACTTGAGGGAAAAAAATACCTGAAGGTCAAGAAGGACAAATGGTAGACGAAATTGGTTCACTTTCCAACCACACTGCAATAAAACAGACCCCTGAGCCCCCACTTAATGCATCCCGCTGAACTTCTATGGTTTAAATTTGTGCATTATTGGAGGTTAGCTTCTTAATTTACACATTATTCATTGGGAGTTCTGCCCCAAGTTTAGAGTTTGAAGAGAGGAGGAAAACTCTAGGAGTGTTTCTTTAATATTGTAATGATAGATTACTTCTATCCTACATATCGTAGAAAAAATGGAACCTGGCTTTTGCAGCGACTCTTGCTATAGTTGCATAGTCACCGATTAGTTGCCATGGTTTTGGTTCTTTGAATTGAATTTCTTATCAATTTACTTTTTGTAAATTTAACTTATCTAGTTCCTTTTATAAATGTTGACTACAGTTTTTATCTTCTTGCATATGATTTTATTAGTCTTTTCTTTATGATGTAACAAATTATCCATGAATTGTTATGTAGCTACATTTAGTTCTCAATATATTCAATTTATCAGTAGTATGAAAAATGGTTAGGTTTAGATGCTTTATAGTTATTATTGCCTGTTATACATTCTCTGAAGCAAGGAGATGCAAAATGTTATTTCTCACAGTCCATTATATCTGTAGCTTTGAAAGCCTAGAGGTGTTTGGTTGTACTTGCAATATTCTAATTTCCTTGTTCAAGATTTTGTTGATTTTAGCTTTTTAACCTAGACGAGTTCTCTATCTTGTTTCATCTCATGAAGCTTGAGACCTAAACAGAGCAGGATTCAGGAGCAAATCTCAAATGTAATACCGATGCATAATTTGTTCGGGGTGGGTCTTTCTAGGAATTATGTGTTGCTAATACCTTCTTGATTATGGTTCATTTGTCTTTCTTATTCTAAAAAGACAGGCTTCATTATATTTGTTTTAGTATCAGTTTTAAGTTTTTGGATCATGGTCTTTATTTTAATGAGATAGTTGATTTATAAGCATTTTATTGGCAACACTTAAAGCATCTTAAAAATTAAAAATAAACAATTCCCACATTTTTTATATATGTTTTAATGTTGGAGTGGGTCCTAAAGCTATTTTTTTTGTGTTTAACCTTGAATGATTTTGATTTAGTGGTGCATGATTTGTTGATTTGAAGTGTCAGATTTATCTTCCACAAGCCTTTCTTTCCATTCTTCATGTATTATAACAGATGTACCTAATGTAGACCATGAAACATTTTTTGCGATGGAGTAAGGATAACATTATGTTGAAGTGAATGTGATAACCTATAGGAATTGAGGTGGGAAAGGAAGGGAATGATACTTCTTTAGTTGGTGGTATATTTTTTGTATATAATTATGTTAATAATGTTTATGGGCTATTGTAGTTTTTATAGCTACTTATCAACGTTTTGGTACTTATGTGAATTGTATCTCCTCCCTTTATAAACTTTGGTCATGGAAAATAGAAAGGGCTTCATTGTATTTGTGGCAAGAACCAGTGTCCTTGTAGAGTTTAGGGGAAGTGTGGATTTACATTTTGCTTGACGACACAAAATTGTATGCCTTTTGTTTCGTTGAAATTTTAGGCCTTAAATTTGATTTTGCATAGGTTGCTTCGTTATAGGGCGATAAGGCTCTTGGTTCTTGGTTTTCAAGGCATTATTTTAATATTTTTTAGATTATATTTCGAGAGATTCTCTGATTATAGAAATGCCAGGGTCATTCCTATTTCAAGAAAGTGATATTAGTTCTTAATATTTTTTCTAGGGTCGTTTCTATTTCCTATATTATGTTAGTTCCAATGTAATCACCCATTTATGTAAAAGATACCTTAAAGAGAAATCAATTATATCTAGATTGAGTGGGCCTAATGGTTAAGAGCATGTGTTTCCCCCTAAGAGGTCACAAGTTCAAAACCAAACGGGGTAGAGTATGTATGCCTTCATCGACTCAACAGTCAAATCATTGTGTGGAGGTGGGTCCCTTGTCCCACAAGGGGTCTCATACACCAATGTGGGGTCTGCCTTGGTTGTGACCTTTATAATTGTATTTCAAAGGTATGAGAGTGCAAGGAAGCCTTGTCTTTAGTGAGGTGCATGATAAGGTAATTATTTCCTTCAACATGTAGAAAATATTGTAGACGTTTGGAGGTTTATTTTGGAATACACCATTGTTTTGAGCTAGCCAAATGGAGTAGATCACCTCTACAGCCAAAATTTTGTCTTACATTCTAGTTGTAGTCCATTCATTTAATGCCTCTGTGTTATCTCCAATCCATTGTTGCATTTTACATAGTCTATGAGTGATAATCCATATCTCATTGGTGAGATGACAATGAATAAAAAGGTGATTTCATGCTTTCGTGTTATTCCCTTAAGAGTGCATGTGTTGGTACTTTTCCATCCTCTTCTTCTATGCATGTCTAGGTTGGGATTGCACCTTTAATTTGAGATTTGGGGCCCCAGCCTTGGTTGTAGATAGTTGTCTTGCATCTAGGTGCCATCTAGAGGGTCTAGAATTGTGCTTAAACACCTTATTTGGTGCAAACCTATTCACAAATATTCATCAATTGATTTTTCATCATCATATAGATCAATTTATATGTTATTTTATATACATGCACATAATCAATCTTCCTAAAATATGGTTGATCTTTGTGTGCCTTAGCCAACAATGTTTCTCCAGGTGGGAGGGAAAACAATGCTTCTATATCCGAAATCAAAGAAAGTCCATCCTATCGGAATAAAAGAAATTTGATCCTATCGGAATCAAAGAAATTCCATACTATCATGTTGGCTGGCCCTCCCTCCCCAGCTGCCATTGAATAGTACTCTCCTTTATAAATATTGGAAGTATTTCTTCACTTCAGTGTTGTGTTCATCCTTTCTGTTATCTCTCAGAGATTATCCACTCCCATGATACCTTCCAACTATGAAACAACCAATGGAAAACAAAAAAAATGGGTTTCTTGTCAAACAGAAAAACAATGACAGAGCTCAATGAAGAAGGGAAGGGGAACAGAAAAGACTCACAGAGAGCATTACAACAAGAACAAAAAGCCCAACACTAATCAATAGGATAGAGAAAGCACTTTGTAGGATCAATGATGGTGATATGACTATGGCGCTAGCTAGATTGCTTGGATGGGTCGTTCAGTAGAATCAGTCTAACTTGTTCACTGCCCCTTGAAACCTAATGAAACCTAATCTCCCATAAGGGCTAACTGCCTTATGTTACCTATTTGTCCCTAAAAGAAGAGCTTGACCTTGAGCTTGAGCTTGACTTTGAGCTTGAGGTTATACTTTCCCTCAAAATAAAAGAAGAGCTTGACCTTAAGGCAAGGCCTTTCATTACCACTTGTTGTTCCTCAAAGAAAGAATAATAACCTTACTTTCATTCTAAGCCTGAACTTCCCTTCGGTAAAGAGGTAAGTATTATCAATGAGAAGGTAGTGTGCCTAACCCTCACAGTGTGTACATTCGGTGCCATATCATGTCGTAGTACCATACCATGCATGTTGGGTGTATGTGTCAAGTTGTGATGGTTCCTTCTCTCATGGTCTGGTAGCGCGGACCTCCCTCTGTTCTGGTAGTGAAAAATTCTCTTCTTTCTCTCGGGTATGTTGGAAACCAAGGGCCTTCTCCTCTCTCAGGTATGGTGGCTCAATAGAGTACATATCCTCTCAGCCATTAAATGCCACAAATCATAGTGAGATGTGCTTGAGTGTGGGTTAAGTAATTGCATTGTGGGAGAACTAATATGCATTTACAATGTCTATCAAAAGAAGAAAGGTGCAACTAATATGCATTTACAATGTATATCAAAAGAAGAAAGGTGCATTGTAGAATGCATGTGGGGTCATAAGAGAGGCATCACGCCACTATATGAGAGATATAAATATAAAAGGGCATAAAAATGTCAATAAAAAATGGATACATACAATATTTAGTGAAAATAGGGGTTTTATAAATTGGGAAGGTGTATTGGATTTATATTGGTAGGGGGTTAAATAATGTGATTTTTAGAGGTATTTTCCAATATGTAGTCAAATTAAGGGTATTGTTTAGTATTCCATGAACGCACGTGCTATGTTAGAAGTTCAGTGAGTGAAGGCCCCGTGGATTCACCATCATCTATATCTTCCACATTACAGTGGAGTCCTTGACCATTTATTTTCTCTTGCTCTGCTTCACATACAAAGGCTATTGCTTATCTGTTTGCAATATTTGTTGCATTGTCTTCATCCATATGCATGGTTGCATAATGGGTTTCAATTTTATGGCCTTGACAACCATCATCTACTTTTGAGTGGGGTTATCCAAACTGTGTTTTCCTCTCAAAGTCTTTCTCATATACTCTCAAATCTGCGGCTAAATTTTTTGTTTCTGACATAACCTGTTTTTGCATGTCACTCCCCCATGCACCAAACTCTACTTCCAGGCTACACCAATCACCCTCGATTTCTTCTTTGTCTTATGCTAGACTTCTCAGTTCCTCGGCTCGGCCTAAACTTCTCTAACCATGGCAATGATCTTTACCTTTTCTCTTCAATTTCTTTTCTTAATATGCTTCAGTCGCGCTTTGCAACCCATGTATGCGGTCATTCCTTTGTTTTATAATTGCTTTGCTGATTGCATGAGGCTGTGTTCCATATCACCTCGAAAAAAATATGATTTTCAATAAGACACAATCTTCACCCAAACCACTATCATACTTGAAAAAAAAAATTACAAATAAACAAGCTTTTACAAATCCTAAGTATTTTTCTAATCTATTTTTTTTTAAACCATGCGCCTTATTTCTTAAAAAAAAAAACCTTTTAAATGAAAACCTCTTTTAATACCATGCGCTCTCCACTTGGATTCTTAATGCTCCTTGTAAATTTTTTTTATTGTGAAGCACTTTTATAAAATCAATCCTAAAAATAACCTTTTATACGTCACCATAAAATAAAAAAACCCACTTAACAATTCCACGTAACATTTAAAAAAAATACTTTGGAATCTTTTAAAACCTCTCCGTATATAAACCACGTGACCTTGACTTTAAAACCTCCCGTATATAAACCACGTGATCTTGACTTCCCAATTTTAAAAATATCGCCTCTCGTGAGGACTGCATGCGATTAACGGTCTATGCGAACAGGAGATCAACGCTTCATGGAAACCGCGTGCATGCAGATCGGTGTAATTCCACCACGACTAAAGCGGCTCTGTGGTGCACCTAAACACCTTGTGTATAACTGTAGGGTGTGTTAATGTTCAAACACGATGAGAATAAATATATATAAATATATTTTTCCTCTCACACCGATTCTTGTTAATCTGTGCTAATTTGTTTTTCCTGACTTGGTATAACTTTGTTCTAATACCAATTTGTTGGAAAGACAGAGAAGACAAAACATGAATTCAAACAAAACACATGAGCTGCAGCTCTTTTATTGATCGCACAAATCTTGATGCTTAAAATGAACTTGATGAAAGGTATTTATCTTTTTCAACTAGCGACTCGCCTAAGATATCTTGACATAAACCCACAGGCAACCACACACATGAAGTCATCTATCACTTAACTCAAATTAACTCAACACTCAACCACTCAATCACTGAGTTAACTAACTCCCTATTTTTAACTAACTCCACATGCGGGAATAGTTACCATTTCTAACACAATTCACTTCACTGTAAAATTAGACAACACTTAGATCTGCGGTCCCATTCTCCAATAGATACACATGCCACTCAAATTTTCACATGCTGGCCGACGTCACAGTGATTGGTCACTCTCCTCATACATGTCACATCTCTTCAATGTTGGTCTCAGTGTTGGCAACTCTCCTCATACAACGTCACAACTCCTCAATGTTGGTCCCGGTGTAACGACATCACTCAGCGTCTTTGCTAAATCCCTCAATTTGGATCAATCGCCCAATGCATAACAATGAAACCCAAACATCTTGCACAATCTTTCACACCACGCAACTCCTTAGCAGGCAACACAACGCTCTCACAGAGTCAGCAACCTCTTCGATCTCATATCTCGGCCCTTTCGCTCGTTCTGCAATTGTCCCCCCGACTTCCTCAGATTGTCGTGAGACCCTCACACCGCTGAGCCTTCACGTGGCTTTGATACCATGACAAAAACTTGAAACTCACTACATGAGTTTGATCGTTGCATTCACAAATACATACATTTAACTAGAGTTTCTACAGTGAAATCTGCCCATTGTCGTTTATTTTTCATCAACACTTGCCGAGTAACATTGATGACTTGATAATTAACATTGATGACCCATTGTCATATAAACAGGAAGGACGAATCGTGATTATTATTCTAACAATATCTTCATAGTTACTCATTAGTGTCGAATTTTTCTAATCAAAACCCAATCCTTCATATGACAGTCCACCTCCAATGATGAGTTGAAAAGCAAGTACATATAGAAGGGATGCATTAATTCAGATTTTAAATTTAAAAAGTCTCCAGAATCTTGGAGTGTATGGTTGTTGAATGGTACACAAAGTTGAGGGACTAAAGAAAATAAATAGAGGAATAGAGCTTATAACAATGTTCATAGGAAGACAATTGTTTTTTGAAAACAATATCTACTAGTACAACTATATTTACCAATATGGTTGATATACGCTGATAGGTGTATATCAACCATATATACCACATTTTTCAATGTGGTTGATATCCGCAGATAAGTTTATATCAACCACATTAATAATTATTATGGGTATTTAAGATTATTAATAACTATATAAATATTAACAACCAGACTATTTATACATATTAATGTATAAATATTAATATTATATTATAATAAATTATATAAACTCTTAATATATATATTAATTAATAATAAGAATAGCTCATAATAATATTAAAATTATTATTATATTATTTAAATAAGCATAATAATATAAAATTAAAAAAAAATAAAACAATTATATTGTATAATAATAATAATATATTATAATATTATAATAATATTTATTATTTTTATAATAATATACAGTATAATTATTATTATATAATGATATAATCAATATATTATAATATATTTTTATAATAATAACAATAAAGACCAATTATTTATTATTTATGATAATTAATAACTATACAAATAATAGCAACTATATTCTTATATATTTATGATTATTATATTAATACTATTATAATAACATAAACTCATAATATTATTATTATTATTATTATTATTATTATTATTAGGCTTTAGTATTTTTAATGTTTATTTTAGGGTTTGTATACATAGGGTTAATTATTATAGAAGACTTTTCGGCGCAAATCACATTTAGAAAAACCTTTGTCGACGCGTTTCGAACCAACTAGTGTGGTTCATTGTCACGACAAGTTGAGGAGTCAGATCAAGGCTATTAATAATATAGGGAGAGCAGATTCTCAAACGGTTAGGTTGACTGAGTCGACCATCAATGGCTATCTAAAACAGCTTGTGGAACCCCCTATATCGGGGAGATTGGGCGCTCCATCCATCAAAGGTTGAATGAACATGCAGCTGACCTAAGACACCGGAGAACCAAGTCTTTAGCGTTAGCAGAGCATGCAGAAAAGACCAAACATCACGTTTGTATTGAGGAGGCCAAGGTTATTACCAAGGTTGCCCATTTCCGTCACTGTAAATTTAAGGAAGCAATTGAGATTGAAAAAAGACCTAACAATCTGAATAGGATGATGGCTAGAAGATCAGTCGTTGCTGGATCCCTGCCCTTTCTTCTTAGTCTTGTCAGGGTCTTTCCCCTTTTTCCCGAATCCTTCCTCCTTCAAGCTTCCCTTTTAACTTCCTCCTAGGGTTCCCTTTTAGTTTTTTGTTCTGCATTGTGCTGTTCTTGTCTCCTTGTTAAATAATAATAAAAATAGTAATAATAATAATAATTTAAATTATAATTATAACTATAATAATAATAATTAAAAAATAAAAGATTAATTTTATTACATGTCATGTATATGATTATTCATTTTTGTTAATATGTTTCTATCTTTACCTTAGTAATTAAATAAAAAGTAAAAATAGAAATAGAGGTCAATTAACGGATACTCTTAATTTTTTCCAGTAATTCATTTGATTAAATTAGGAATAGGTAACTTAATATAATAACTAAAAATTTGAGAATATAACTATCTATTATATATAAACCCCCTTTTTACATATATGGTTAAATAAATTATAAATGAGTTGGATTGAATAATTTATTAACCTAAGTAAAATATATTAATATATTAAAAATTGAACAACTAATGCATTTCAAGGGATTATTTATTCGGTTACCTTTGTCTTATTAATATTTTATTTTTATTTTTATTCTAAGCCGTTTTAGATAGTCGTTGATGGTCAACCCAGTCAACCTAACCGTTTGAGGATCTGCTCTCCCTATATTATTGATAGCCTTGATCTGACTCCTCAACTTGTCCTAATGATGAACCACACTAGTTGGTTCGAAACGCGTGGACAAAAGTTTTTCTAAATGTGATTTGTGCCGAAAAATCTTCTATATATGTTATGGATCACAAAAGCCTCCATTCAACAAAAGGTTAATTATTATTAGTATTTAGGATTATTAATAACTATATAGGATTATTAATAGCTATATAAATACTAAC
>APFE031184820.1:3367-21319 GCA_000404065.3 Pinus taeda | reverse complement strand
TCGGTTTTTTCCTTACGATAAATATATGAAAATTTTCAACATAATTATTTATTGAATGGTAATTTTTTAATCAAAACTTTATTAGTGAAGGGTTGATTTATTATGAGAACATCACTCTTAAAAGGCAAAATTTTTAATATAACGTTTCTTGACGGGAAGCATAAGGACCCAAAACATCAAAAAAAAATTGTATGACGGGTAAAGAGAAATCCAAATTCCTACCCTGCCTGCGGGTACCTCGCGCCCTGTGATACTGTCTTCGCATAGTTCTAACCGCAGCGCAACCCGTGTTATTTACCCAAGTCTTCCTTAATTAGTCTATGTTAGCTGATTACTTAGATTAGGTTCACATATAAGCATTCATACGAGTATTCATCAACATCACACAGTAAATAGATAGAGTAAAAGCAATGAATAACATCAACATAAAGATTCCAAAACAGATGCACAGAATAAACTTCTCTTTATTATCTTTCAATCCCAAGTACAGACTCGACTCCGCCTTGCGCATTCAACTGCAGGGGTCCATGCAGTCAGCTACAGACACTACTAGGCCTCTATGCACTCATCTATAGAGCCTCTTCCTACTACTATGACCCAGTACACTTCAGATTCCACTCTAGGCTCTAACCATGCCTTCGCTATTCTATCTATTCTCTATTAGGCTTCCAACTATCTTTACACTTAGAGCCTTGCTCTATTTATACAATCTCATGGTCCACGGACCATGGGTAGGCCGACACAACTTTATATTCAATTACAATATTTTAGGGCAGATAGCCCTATGACTCAATTGTACACTTCGTGCTCTGTGCCCGTACTTCACGGAGTTCTACACCACAATTGATCAAAACTTGGGCTTTGATCCCCAAAACCTGTTGCAGGGGATCCCATGCCCAACACAAGTATACCGACGCTCGGAGATAATCAAGCATGTCAGCTGATCAAGTACAAAGCGGATCCATAAGTGTACAAATAAAACTGAAGAACACATAGTCGATCATCTGATCATAGCCACAAAGGAGCATAGCGGAGCTATGTCTCAATATCACATGTATAAGAATTGATCAATGATGCTCGGATAATGCATGATCACTTATACTGCATAACTAATCCCCAAAATATTACCATGTCATATAGGTGGAATAGTGGTACTACATAAAACTCGTGTCTCAACATATAGAATGTTGCTAAGATGAAATGCAACATATAAGGGTGTCTGGTTGCACTGATAAAAAAGCTGAAAGGACTGACAAGTGAACCAAGATGCTAACACAACCCAAGGTCTTCACCGACCACAGATGGTGCATTTCTACAATATGGGAATAAATGAGTTGAAGTCGACCATGTGAGAAATCGTTTGATTACTATTCATTGATGTATATCGTTCACAAACTCAAGACAACTCACTGATAATGATGATTAGAGTCAAGGTACCCCAGTACAATCTGTTGTGTGTGGAGCATGATTGTTCAGAGGTCTTTGTTTCAGCCGGATGTATACCCCAGGAAGTTTTGTACACCCCTCCACGCGGGGGTGCGGGGGACTTTCCCCCGCTGGCTGGGGTGGCCGATCCCCCCGGCTGGGGTCCGAGGCTAGCGGTCCCCCTGCGGGGCTCGGGGGGCGCCCTCGAAGCTAAAATAGATGTAAATTTGCTTGTAAAAGATTATGTAATTTCTGTTCATCAAGCCTTCATTAGGCGGATGATCTACGTTTAGAACTTATTTTAGTTTAGGTTTTTTGCCTAGAAGGCAACCCCTCTCTTTGTATGAGGGTATTGTATGAGGCAGGTATAGATGTTATTCTGTGTGTGGGCGAAAACAGAGAGTGAACTGTGAGAGAAAACAGAGGATATTTAAGCGCTTTGTTGTAGGTTGTGTCTCTTCATTTTGCTGGATAATAGAAAGGAAGGACTGGTTGTTCGAGGTGGACGTAGCCCAAACTGGGTGAACCACGTATATCTGTGTCTCTTTTTTTTTGTGCGTTTTCTGTGTTTATATTTCTGCATTATTTCATGTGTTCCATTGCTCCGTAATATATAATTTTCTAACACAATCTAACAAGAGTGAATAAATATGTTGAAGTCGAACACTTGAGAGAATCTATGAATCAAGAGACATTGATGTATTCCCACTATCGATAGCGAAAAATTCTGCCACTAATGATTGCAAACCCTAAGGTACTAGAAAAAGGACTCTAGATCTTATTCCTAGAGAAATGAGTTGAAGTCTATAGGAAAAGATCTACTGGAAGGAAGGCATTAAGGCATCCCACACAAACCAGCATGAGTGTAACCCACAGGCCAATAAATTGGAAGAAATTATATGAGAAGAGATGAAGTAACCATTCTGAAGTACATTTCCATCGAACACAAGATGTGGCTAGCGCAAGATAGAAACCCTCTGAACCAACCAATTTGACACAGAGGCAAGGAATCCACCAATAGGGTCAAATGGAAACGAAGGTATTGTATGAATCCCAATGTGTGATAATGTAAGATGACGTCGAAAAAAAGGGAAACCGCTCACTCAAAGACCCATGATACTAATCGATGATGAGCACAAGGTCACCTATCAATGATGTAAATAGGGCCAGGGTACAGCTCTAGGCTTAATCTCAGAGAAATTTTTCAAATTCGATAAGAGCACACCTGCCAGCAAGAAGTTAATAGGGACCTTCTTAACCAACACGAATGAAGGATCAAATAATTGATGTGATATTAAAGATAACTCTGAAAAATTGGATATGGGTGATTTAAAATGAGTCAAGAGACACTGTAGAATGGCCGACATGGGTTGGCTTCCCTTGAAAAAAAGTACGACTCATACATGACTATATGGAAACATAAAATAACTTTGTATAAGTTTGCAATTCAGGAGGCATTAACAAACTCTCCATATGATTGGAAGAGATAACCAACCAGAGTATTGACTCAATAACAAGGTTATGGCTCTCCTAAAGTCAGACTAAGTCCCATCCCCAAATGGTGGAAAGACTTGTTTTGAGTGCTTTGTTCAAGGGCAACATAACTGACTCTTGTTGTCATGAAATATGGAAGTAAATGTCTTGTTCCCACTCTTTTTGGAATATATAAATTTTTTGTCTTTTTCATATTTAAAGCCTAAAAAAGAATAAAATAATTCCTATAGTACAGTGGAAAGAACGAGTGTCTGAAAATAGATGCTCTAATTCCTGGGACTGGAACATTCCTATGCTCAATGCAGGGTGATGAAAATGGTTATCGACACTCAAAGGGATGTTCTTTCCATGGGTGTAAGGTGTCAAGTCACAAAGGAAAATAAATGCATGGTTTTGACTTGCAAAAAAGGTAATGGTCAAAAGTGGTTTATACACGATTCCAAATGAAGTCAGCTTAAGGAAAAAAGATAAAAGTAGCCAATATGCAATACAGTGATACAACTTAACACATGGGAGCCTCTAGGGCATAAATCCAGAAAAATAATGAAGAAGAATAAGAATGAGGCTTCGTCACAAAGTTATGGCAGGATTAAAGAGGTCTCTCAAGCCTAGGCAGTTCTTGTAGCATGGGAAACATATGCTAGCAAAGTTCTAACTAAGAAGCCCATGTAAGGAACGACTCTACCATTATGTTACGATTTTTTAAAATGGTGAGTGAAGTGGATAAAAACAATAACATAATGAGGTAAACCCTATGGAAAAATATCACAGTATGAGGTTAAAGTGGATAAAGAAGTGAAAAGTGATATATCCTAACCTATATGCCAGTAATGAAAACGATACCTGCCATGATAGATCTGCAATCGTGGATTCGAAATGTCAAAAAACATCTCAAAGTATTCGTTTATCTTAAAAAGCAACCTTTCCCAACATTTCAAGCCAAAAAATTAAAAGTTCATAAAATAATAAAAATTAAAAAATATGAACTTTCAAAAAGTGGGTTTTAAAATTTCACTATAAAAGAGATGTGTGCTTACCACAACTCATTTTGACTTGTAAGTGTTGAGAGTTTGAGAGCTTGGGAGAGAAATTTGGATATCCACAATCAATGATTTCCTCAAACCATTTGTCAACCAACAACTTCCAAGTAATTCTAAACACGAATTCTAATCATTTCGTGCAATTTGAGTCAACTCTAGTGATTTTCTCAACATAGGATTTTGGATTTAAAAAATTTATTCTGCGTGTACACGAGTTGGGTTTTTGAAAATCGTGTGTAGAAACACCTACACGTGAGTTTTCAAAAGAGAAGTCGCATGTACACGTGACAGTCTTTCAGAAAAAATGTTTATACGTAAGCGGATTTGAAAAAATAAAAACTAATGGATGAAAATGTCTCAAATTGTAGGATGTTGATCGTTTGGAAGGAAAGAGATCATAGTGAGGTTGATAATGAGGTTTTAGGAGATCAAGGATCATTAGATGCTCTGAGAAATTATGGATTGCTCAAATTCAACATGCTATCAAACATGAAAACCCAAACTCGGTTGCTAGAAATGATTTTCCATTACTACGACCCAGATCAAGAGGTCTTTATGATAGATCAAATGCCCTTGCCAATAACTGCAAAGGATATTTACTTCATAATAGTGATATCCCAAAAAGGGGATGTAGTTGATCTAAAAGAGAGAGCCCAAGGAGGCTTAAATGTCTCTGATTACTTAGAGATCTATTGTAGAGAAGGAACTAATAAAGCCGGATCTCAATTTCCGATAAAAAAAATATGAGTTGCTTGCCAATAAAAATCATTCTCTTCACTATTTTTAAAATGTAAGGTTTGGCAGCTCTAAACCAGGCATCTCGACTAGCCATGTTCTTGGCAGTAGAGTGCCTTCGACCCAAAGTATTTCATTGGTGCTCAGGCCTCCTGACTTGCATGAAAAAACAGTTAAATTTCGGGAAACGAGGGAAGAAAAAGCATTTTGGCTATTGTAGCATACTTTTCTCCTTTTTCTTTGAGATATTTTTGGCACTCCGGGGCAGATTATCTACCACCATGAGTAGTCCTAGAGACCTGAGGATGGCCAAATTATTAAAACTGATCATGCGACTAGGCAGAGGCGAGGTTACCTGATCAACATTCGATGATGAGTTCTTCCTATGGTGGGAGGAACAAATCATAGCCGTAGATAGTTATCCCTATGCGGGCATCGACTACCAAGAGGACTCATAGTTGACCCTTCGAGAGGGCGATTCATGGGGTGAGATGGGTAGAGTTTTTTAAATTTTTAGGTTATTAGATTTATTTATTATGAATATGATATTTGTGAAGTTGAAAAATCTTTTTCTCTGAAACAAAAATCTTACCAAATTATATGATCATGATGCAGATGTTGGACCAGTAAGACTTGAGGGTCAACCTAGACATAGGTGGCATGGAAGAGACATAGAGAGAACCGTAGATAACACTGATAGGGTCTTACACACAGTGCAGAAGAACTTGGAGTTTCCAATGACAGTTATAGAGGACCTCCCTGGAGGTCTTCAGAGGCAGGTGGTAGGAGTACCATGAGAGTGGGTGCGGCTCTTCTAACAGGTGGAAAATGTCATCATCCACTTCCATGATGCATATCTAGGGCAGGGCACATAGACTTAGTTTCTAGATGCCTGATATTTTTTGGACATAATCTGGCCTAAGCCATAATTTTGTAGGACATTTGTCCACATTTTGTAATATTATGAACATATAATTCCTATCTACATACAAATAGTTTCTCGATGGTCTGATCATATACACAAATTATTTTATGATATTTTGATTTTGATGTGATGAATTATTAATATGTCAATCTAATGCTTGATTAGTTATAGAATCAACAAATGAATTTTTTGATTGTGGAATATGAATGAAATAATACAATTAAATGATCTTTACAATAATATCACTCATAGAAATTGGCGATGTAATAAAGGATCGCTCACACATTATATGTTATTTAATTGAGACACCACCAGCTATGAATCCAAATAAACTACTAATGATTCAATACCAAAATATTTTTCTTCAAATAGTAAATTAATGATAGAACTATATTCAACCATATTATTAGATGCAAGACTGATACATATACCTCTTGTGATTAACAACTGATCAGATGGATAGTAAATTACCCAAGATACAAAAGCTAAGTTTCGAGTATGTCTACTAACACCATCGGTGAATCCTAGATACACTATATCACCCATTGACGCCTGCCAAGCTTATCAAAATAACACCTTCACCATGAGACCCATAGACATAAATAAACATCTATGTACAATATTTATAAAACAAAGTAAATGCTAGGCAATAGCCTGGGCATAATACTTCTTAAGATAAAGCCCATTTCTGGTCTCCAACAACACATTTCCGTCAAAGTCAACCAATTCATAGGAACCTTTTTTCAAGACCTTTTTAATAATGAATAGACTGTACCACATAGGTTTGAACTTGCCTACCCCAAAAGTGTCTTTATCTTGGTCATAGACCAGGACAAGGTCACCTTCAGAGAAAACTCTAGAATGCACCGTTTTATCATATTGGTTTTTTACTCTCTTCTTATGAGCCTCATTTATTGTGGTCATAGCTCGACGTTTCTCATTGAGATGTTCCAAATGAAGAAGGCGTTATTCGAGACTAGATGTGTCTAGAAGAAGTTTGACTGCTAATTTAAGGGATGGAATCTCACATTCTAGAGGGAAGATTGATTCCAAACCATAAACTAGCTGAAAAGGAGTGAAACACGTGGCAATCTTGACCGACATGTAGTATGCCCAAAGTGTAAGATATAGCATGATGTGCGAGTTGGATCTAGCTTTATTGTCGTCCTTTTCAGGTTGATTTTAAGGGATTTATTCATGGCTTCGATTTGACCATTGGCTTGAGGATAATACAGAGATGAATTGTCCTACCGGAAACCCAATTTTAAAGCCAACTCATCCATCACCTTATTCTGGAAGTGACTTCCATGGTCAGTGACAATCTCCTTTGGAATACCAAAATGGGAAATGACTTGGTTGAAAACAAAAAGGGTTGTTGTCTCACCATAATTAGCATAAGTAGGCATAACTTTGGCCCACTTTGTAAAGTAGTCCACTGCTACGATAATATACTTGTGACCTTTCATCGAAGCCAAGTTACAAGTCGTAAAATCAATACCCCACTTTATGAATGGACCAACGGTGATGACGGGGAAAAGTGGAGCTGGATGAGAGCGCATTTTCTGAGTAAATGTCTAACAAGGATGGCATTTTTTTATCACTCCCATTCAATCTTTAAAAATTGAGGGCCAAAAGTAACCTGCACGGAAGATTTTTTGGTTGTATCAAGCCCAAATAGATGACTTCCACAAGCTCCACTATGACACTCATTTAAAACAAACTCAACTTCTTTTAAGGTTAAACAACGTTTAAGGATTGAGTCAACCCCACAATTATACAAAGTGTCACTGATATTAACATAATTTTTGGCCAGGTGATGCAATTTTCTACTTTTATCCTTCGAAAAAGCTAGAGGAAACTTCAAAGTATGGAGATATACAACGATGTCTCCATACCAATGATCTTGTGTAGAAATGAGGAAGAGATGTTCATCAGGAAATGACTCTTCATAAATAATATCTTGTTCACAAGGCAACTCTAAGTTCAATTTTGAGAATACTAAGGATTTTTTAGATTTGGCAGACATGAATTTGAGATCGAATTCATGTAATATTACAACCCATTTGTTATATTTTCCCCCAATCACTCGCCTACCGAGGACAAACTAAAGTAGGTTGAAATCACCCAACACAGAAGTTTTTCTAAGAATAATATAATGATGAAGTCTCTGGACAACATGAACTGTTGCTAAAGCTAATTTCTCTATATGAGAATATTGAATTTCAGGACTAACTAAGCCTCAACTCATATAGTAAACCACATTCTCTTTAAGAGTATGGTCTTCTTGAACTAGAATCATCCCAATGGTTGATTATGTCATAGCGATATGTAAGAGGAGATCCCTGCTATAATCGAGTGGACTCAAAAGACGAGCAAAGGTCAATGATTTTTTCAAAGCATCGAAAGAGCACTGAACGAAATCATCCCATACAAATGGAACTCATTTCTTCAAAAATCTCATAAATCATTTTGTGATCTCTGTGTAATTTACGATAAATCTCCTTAAGAAATTGGCTTTACCTTGGAGATTCTAAAGTTGGCGAACTATAGATGGGGGAGGAAAATGAAGTATTGCCTCTACCTTAAAGGGATCTACATCAATCCCTTCATTAGATACTATGAACCCCAATAATTGACCGGATGTGAAAATGAAAATGCATTTATTAGTATTCAACTAGATTTTATAGTAACGACATCAATTCAAAAACCAACCGAAGTTGATGTGGATGATCAATTCTCTTTCGAGAACGAGTAGCTAAGTCATCCAGGTATGCCTCTATAATATGCTTGATGTCATGGAAAGTGTAAGACATGGCCCACTAAAAGGGATTTCTAGCATTTTGAAGGCCAAAAGGCATCTTTTTGTATGCAAATGCACCCCAAGGGAAAATAATGTTGTCATGTGTTGATCTTCAGGATGGATAGTTATTTGATTATATCCAGAAAAAAAGTCCATGAAGGAAAACACCTCATTTCTAGTGCACTCATCAATGATCTAATCGATAAACAGAGTGGGGAAATTATCTTTAGGAAAAGCCTTATTTAAATCTCTAAATTCAATGCATACACGGATCATTCCTTATTTTTTATCAATAGGGATTGGGTTTGAGACCCATTTAGTTAATGGAACAAGGTATATGAAACCCGCCTTTAGCATTTTTTCAACCTCAGCTTTAATATTCGTTGCTTTCCTAGGGTTTACTAGTCGAAGCTTCTGCCTTACAAGCTTTGTATTTTCATAAGTCTTGATCTCATGTTGAACTATCGATGGATCGATCCCAAGCATGTCCTCATAATACCAAGAAAACATATCTTGAAATTATTTGAAAAGGTCAGTATAAATTTTGATCACTTCAGGGTAACATGCAGCTCTGACGAAGACATTTTCGATAATATCAGGATTCCTGGAGATGTTCACCGGAATACTTTCTAAAATATTGGGCATATTATCTTAGGAAAAAAATTTGTGCTAGAGAAAAAGGATTTAAGATTTTGTGAACACTTCCAGTTGAAGAAGGACTGGACAAGCTTAACTCAAGTCGATGCAAGTCAGGGGAAAAATATGACCAATGATCCAAGTCATCCCATGGTCTTTCTACACCAGTCATTGCTTCTAGGATTTCCTCTTCTGATGAGAGAGGAATGGAGTTGGAATCTGCAAAACAAACTATATATTGATACCCAATTTATGCTGCAGATATAGGGTATGCCATTCCACCTACTTTCCCTTCCTCTAATGTGGCAGTAGAGTGGGGTAAGGTCCAAGGATCAGAAAAATAATGGGTTCTGAAAGAACTTCTTTGGGGAATGACCTTGGAAAATGAAATAGCATTAATATGAGCAATAGGAGAAGGAAGATCAAAAGTACCTATCAATGAGGAGTACATTCCAACTCCCAAATTCTCCATAGGCTACTTTGCATTATTCACCAAGGGAATGGTAGAATCAGAAGATGCATTACGATCATTATGATAATAATCCATTTTATCAATCATAATAATTCTCCCTTCATGGGGGGAGCATAGAATCCAAAACAATGAAGAAAAAATAACATCCATTGCATAAACCTAATTTCAATCCAACAATATATTAAAATCCAAATTGGCATCAACTATTTCTACCTCAACATTGACAACATTTCCCCCAACACAGATAGGGAAGGTTGGAAGAATTCCATGAGGCCTATGAGAATGCCAGATAAATGCAGTAAGGAGAGTAGGGGAAGGAACAACTTCTAGAGATCCAATAGCCTTCCAACATCACATCGACATGACACATGTAGAAGCCCCTTCATCAACTACAGTTTGAAAGATATTCATTCTCTGAAATGTAAATTTAATCTGGAAATCCATATGATGAGGGAGTATATTCTTAGAATTTGACATATCAAATGTTATAACAAGAGAATTTTTTGGATCCACTACTCTGATCGCAGTTAGCAATGTATTCCTTTGCGCAGGAAACAATTGGAGTACCTCTAACATTGACATTGTGCAAGGTCTTTGAGCTAGATCTTCAACAATAGGGTAGTTTTGAGCAGCTCTAGCATTGGGATTAATAGTCGAACATTTTGTAGATCCTTTTGGCATCTGAGGTATAGGCTCAACTAGGAGGTAGTGGCTCTAGAATATTAGAAGGTTCTGGTTCACCATAAGCATGTGATCTTGTAGCAACAACAACATGGGACCTTACCATATATACATTCGATGTAGATTCCCCTTCCTGGTTGCCTCATGTGTGGGGTTCTAGTACCAAAATTAGCATCAAAAAAAATTTGTTTCCCTTAGGGGAAAGGGTTTGTCAACACAGCCTGGGAACTCGAAAAGCCCTGCTGAGCTAACAAGCACTAAGCATCTTGACTCTTAGGGAAAAGATGGGTAAGATGATCCCCACTGCATAACTTGCATGGTAAATTCACTTTGTTTTTTGTATCCTTCCTGCCCTCTCTAGTATCATTACTGGATCTACTCACATTCCCTTTCCCAACCTTATCTTTATTTTTACCACATCCATTTTTTTTCCATCAAATTGTTGGTCTCCATTGGGGTTTGAAGATTGGATAGCATTAACTGCCAAAGGTTGGGAAGGCATAGGCACTGACGGTGATGCGTACACTGGAGAAGCGGATTGTAAATACAACTATTGCAATTGATTTAGCAGGTTAGTCGTACTACTATCGATCGATCCTACAATTTCGTCGGCATGGGGTCCCGGCTTGGGTTTTTCTAAATCAATCTTTAATCGAGGAGCATCAAGAAAAATCTTATAGAGGACTCCAAATTGAGAATATATAAGTTCTAATTGTTGGGCTCCGAAGGTGGCTTGTTCTTCAATAACACTTTGAAGAGTGACACATCCTTAGAAATTTTTGGCTGTAGAGATTTTAAAAACCATTCGAGAAGGAACTCATTAGGGATATAGGCTTTAATGAGCCTCTTCCTTCTATGCCACTCTTGGATGTGGTCAAAAATGTGAGTTGCTTTGCCTTGTGTGAAACTAGCTAAAAGATCAATTCCAGCATCATATTAGATAGGAAACTGAAAATGGTTTAAAAACATAGTATCCAACTCGCCAAACATAGCAAAGATAACCCCCCTTAACTCAATATACCATTTAGCGGTGTTTCTAGTTAGGGTGCATTGGAATAATATAAAACTGGTTGAATCATCGACCAAGGAGTTCGATGAACACCATAAGTGGAACGTGGTTATATGGTGAGTTGAATCTTCCCCAGACTTCCCTTCAAATTTATGAATATCAGACAAAAGTTTGGTCAGAACAGAGGCAAAGCCAAATTGTAACAGATCAGATCATTCATCAACTTTGACAGATTTGGCAAGTTTAAGGTTGCTAGGAATGGTAAGCGCGGAGGAGCCAAATAATTCCACCCACCAAGAGTAGAGTTTCCAATATTTTGAAAAGAGTATGATGGATTTGAAGAGGCACCATGTTGCCATGGATTTCTCGTAGAACGAGTCTATCCATAAGGATATCCTTTTGGCCCAAAATTATTTGGAGGGTATCCACCCCCTGCATAGGGTTACCATACATAGGATATTTTCCACCTAGCGGGACATTGAAAGAAGGGGGTAACACAGAAGAAAGACTTGTGAGGTCCCGGTGGAAGGGAAGGGCATACTCCCCTACTAACCAAATAAATGGGATAAATTCCCAACCCCTAACCCACTAACAGAAGGATTTGGCCATCCTTTAGCTCCTTGGGAAGGATTAACATTTTGAGCCTTCCCTAAGTTAAATGATGGATTGGAAGGAGGTATATGACCTCTTTCAAGAGAAAAACCCTGAAGGATATTGAACCACTTAGCATAGAATTCATAGATGTGGAAACAATAGATGGAAAAGTTGAGGGAACTAAGGGAATCCCACTATGGAATCCCATAAGGATAGGTACCAGTGAAAGAAGCAAAAGGTTGGGTGCCCCCACTTAGAATCGGAATGGAGGTAGAGCCAACAACTATTGTACCAAGTGTAACAGTAGAGATATAAATAGTACCCCCTCCTACAACTGAAGGAAGGGTTTGCACACCAAAAGTATTCACAACATGGTTACACCACTAACATTGGCCATCTGGAAAAAGGAAGGAGAGTGAATAGGGCTTGTTGGCTTATGAGTTGGGTGCCCATGTGTGATACAACATATGGAAGATGAGAAGGAAGGGGTGTCGAAGGAGTCATGGGGGACTCAGGAACGTCTTCAATATCAATCTTGTCTTCCAATCGGAAGAGCACCCTAGCAAGGACCAAAGCGTTTCCGTCAAAATTACAAACTGCACTAGGTTCACCTTTTGAAATAACAGCCCCTAAATCTGGATTAATCTTCGATGTGTCAGTTGCTTCTAGTTGAAAATCACCAGCATAACTACTCATATGCCTTCTAGATGAAGGCTTGGCACTCGCAAGTGAAATCCCATGAAGCCTCCTAGACCGACGAACCTATCGATCAGCCAATATTAAATATTAAGAGAACTTTTTAAAGACTCCAAAAAATAAACACTTATGGAAATGTAGGAGCAGAGAGAACTCACTAAAACAAATCCCTAAAGATACAACCAAACAAGTAGTTTCCAGGTATTTCCTCTCTGGGTGATTAGGACTGACCACCAAAATACAATAAAGTGGAGATAAGGACCTTCCGAAGATAGTTTTGGATAATTACAGCCTAACCTTACCAGGGAAGATATCAGAAACAATTACACTGACCTCCAGACAATAGCCTTTTCCAGTGCAACTACCTGAGCTTCACAAGGGCACCCTCCAGAAGTAATATGAAAGTGATACAATGCTTGTCTCAGGTACCACGGGTATTCCCCCCCCGCAGTCACATGTATGGTCCCTAGGATATGAAACTAAGGTCAACAGTTCATATCGAAAGTCGGGCGAAACAGTCGTGGGCACAGGATCCAACAAGTAGGAGAGGGGGTATCTCCATTTCCCTGTATTCACTCGTCCCCATGCTTAACTCATGTGTTAGAAGAGATTTCCTAGACAACTTAACGAGACTGGATTTTTCACTCTTTAATCAACTTCTATGTTTCATTTTAGAGTGGCCTTGAAGACTTAACTTTCCACATACCTATTCCAAGGCCCTAATTTCCTTAAACTAGTTGATGTGTCTATAACAAAACAAAAATCTAGTTCATTTTAGATTAAGTACTTGATTTTATTGGTTGTCACTTAATTCAAGGGTGGCGAAAGTGAAACTTGTGATATTCTGACACAAAAGAAATCAATATAAAACTAAGCTACATGAGATATGCAACTTCTTTTTCTTCGATGAAAAGTGATCTATACAACGTTCTACGAGAAACTTACAAAAGCAAAAACTATTTTTCTCTTTTCAACACACTCATACATTCATCACCTATCTAAAGAGACTAAAAATAAATTCCTAGAATGCAAAACTACTTAATGTACACTAGAATGCCTAAGTGCAAGATTCTAAGGAATGTTTTTTAAAAGAAATAGATATATTATCCTAAATTCAAAATTTTGCCCAAACAAAGAGAACCAAACATCCAAGAAGAATGACTCTCAAGCATAGAAAATTTCAACTTCAAAGCATGATTCAGACACTTGTTGGCAAGCAAAAGACCAAAACAAAGAACAAGAAGACAAAAACAAATATTTTTTTCTTTTTTCTTTTAAAATGATTTTGAATAGAAGATTCAAGAAGAAAAACAACCAATGACTTTAAAATCAAAATCAAGTGAAAAGGGCACCAAAGCTCATTGGACACAAACAATCATTGAAATGATAATGCCAACAAAGGGGAAAAAACACTTGAAAGTTCTAATAAAAAAGAAACACAAAAGATCTCAGGAAACCCAAAATCTTTCACTAAACCAAAGTTGCAAATCTTTCTCAAACCAAAAAAAAGAAGCGAAAAGAGGCAACTTCAAGAATGCAAGTAAAGAAATGAAAATATTGCATCTTAAAGAAAGTTGGAAAACAACTCTCTGTTCTAGATGTATGGAACATTCAAACCCTTTGTCAAAAGGCTTGAAATCCAAACTCAGAAGCACAAAACTTCACCAAATATCAAACCCTAGGTTGACAGCTTCTTTTTTTAAAAAGATACCAAGAAATTGACACCAACAAGAAATTAGATCATTCCAGATAGTAAATTATTCTTTAAAAGCAGTAAAATCAAGGTACTTCCCAGAACTGGAAGAAAAGATTCGAAAAAATCAAAATTTTCAAGACATACGCGATTGTGTATCAGGAAATTTGCGTGTATATGTGACTATGACTAAGGAAACACGTGTGTATGTGAGTTATTTTGGAATTAACCACGTGTATACGTGATTTTGTACAAAGTAAAAAGCGTATAGGTAGAAAAACAACGAAAAATAAAAATACATGCCTGATCTGAAATATCAGATTGACTGCCCAGACTGCAACAAAATCAATAGGACTGGAAAAATCAAGAAACAAGTCAAAAGAGCCCAGATCAAGAATAAAACAACCCTTCTAGGAAATACAGGATTGTATTCCTGAGTGGAGTCGCCAATTCTATTAGCGGGATAAAACTCCCTGAGGTAAAGGTTGACAATATTAACAGAGCGAAAGCAAACTATCAACAAGAAGCACTCATTCAAGCAAGCATACTACGAAAACTAGTAAAGTGGGTTTAGGAATAATACCTGGAGTTCCTATGTCTGATGTAGATCCTATAGGGTCCAAACCATCTAGATCCTATAGGGTCCAAACCCTCTGCTCTCTCTAATACGTTCATACCTGCAATACAAACCAGAGGAGCATATACATAGAAAATATTTCAAAGAATGTACATATTAGACATGTTAGATCATCAAGTGCAGATATATAAATCATAATATACTAGACATGAATTATAGAAACATGAGATCAAAACATTTTAGGAACAAGACCGAGCTTACTTTATTGACAGCAACAAATAGGAGTGGAAGAATACAACCTGATCCATCCATGGCACCAACGAACCTTCCTTCAGATCCGTCCATCCCAAGCTTCAAATATCACCTCAATATGTGAAAAAGGATGTCATATAATGGAAGATGAATATCTCTGCAAGGAAATAAGGGTTACCTATGACTGGAAGAGTAAGATTCACAGGGGAAATTAGACTTGATCTAGGGACAAAAGGGCTATAATGTCAATATCCTATATCCTTCTATCAATTAGGCCTTCTCATTAGGTGTATAAATACCATAATAAATCAGTTGATTCAGTTAGGCCATGGGCTCATATAGGTGGGCTCTCGGTGAAACCCGTAAACCCCACCCGAGAAATAGGAAATTAATTATTTTTTCATATCTTAAGTTATGTACGCAGGTTCGATATTATTGTACCCACATGTACACGCACTTTTATAAAGGAAGACTCACATATGGAATTTAAAAAATTATTTTTTAATATATGATAAATTTTGAACAGGAAAGGGCTTCCCAAGGCCATAAAAAAGCATCATGACTACATGAGTGTTGAATAATGTTATAACAATTATATATCCAGCACCAGAGTGTCAAGTGATGGTTGTAGATGAAAGAACTATAAATTTCTCATCCAAGTGCCATGGTATCAATCTAACCATGGGGGAATATATATTGAATAGTCCAATGCTTTCCATTCCAATTGGTGGTGTTGATATTGTATTCGGATTCCAATGGTTACAATATTTGGGGACGATAACATTTAATTGGCAAGAACGTTTCTTGAAATTTTTCTGGGAAGGAAAGGAAATTGAATTAAAGGGTATCATAGGGAAACCTAGGAATATAATCATCTCTAATGGCATGAAAAATCTTTTGAAGAAGGAACAATGAGGGGTAATTGAACAATTATGCTCACTATATGTTCAAACATCTAAGTCATCCATTTCTCCAAATATCCAAAGAGTCCTTGAAACTCATTCTAAGGTATTTGAGACTCCCAAAGGTCTCCCACCTATTCACGATCATGGTCATGCTATTCACTTGATTCTAGGAAGTGTTCCTCCAAACATCAAACCTTACATATATCCATATGCCCAGAAGAGTGAAATTGAATGTATGGTTGCAGAAATGCTAGAGGAAGGTATAATTCAACATATCCAAAGTTATTTCTCTTCTCCAACAGTATTGGTGCACAAGAAGGATGGATCATGGCATATGTGTCTGGATTATAGAGAGCCCAACATGTTCACTATTAGAGATAAATTTCCCATTCTTGTCATTAATGAATTATTGGATGAATTACGTTGAGCAATTTTATTCACCAAGCTGCATAAAGGCACAAAAACAACAATAGAGGGATTCTATGGCGCACAGTAATAACAATATGGGGACAATAGGGGCACAACAATATTAATAATGGATACAACTACAATATTAATGGGGGCATCACTAGTATTATAGGGACCTAACATGCCCCTCTCCTTCAAAAAAGTGTTGTCCTCAATGCTTGAGTAGTTCTGGATGCTTCTATATAAAATTCTCATCCTCCATTGTGGAATCTTCAGTGGATAACTTCTTCCACTTGATGAGATACTCTGAAATGGATCGATTTCATAGTTGTCGAGTTCTTGTTTCTATGACTGCTTTCGGTTCCAATATAATTTTTCCTTCTTCGTCAAGTTCTGGCAATATTGTTTGAACTGGGAGCTTTTCGCCTATAACCTTCTTTAAACATGAAACATGGAAAACTGGGTGTGTTAGAGTCGGTCTGGTCAGTCCTCCGTCAGAGATCAAAAAATCGTTATGCATTTCATTTTTAAGTGTCCCGCTCCTTTCACCCAACTGCATTCCGCTAGGGACATGCCATAATCTGACGGAGAAGGTCATGCTAGTCATTCCCCCTCATGTCTGGCTCCTGCTGGCTCAAGTCTTTTGTCAATAATCACCAAAGTCCATGACAGTCAAGGTCTGGTCCTTTAAAGGACAAAAGTCATTTTCGATGTTTAGGTCTAGGGATTCATCAATTTGGTCTTTGAACATGTCCAGTAAAGCCATGCAGGCCAGAGTGAGGACCTTACACAGTTATGATTCAAAGAGCTTCATCGTCATATTGATAGACTTCGACTCATCTTCAAAACTCTGTTTTGAAGAAAAGTCAAACAGTGTCATTTATGATAAAATTTTCAAAAAAGTCGTCAGTTGATTTCTTCAGATACAGTCATGGTTTCCGTGGCCAAATGTCCTGTCATGCAATCCCTGCAAAGAGTGCCGAAATTTTCATCATTTGAGCTAAAATTTCAAAGGGAAAGTGAAGATTAGTGTGTTTTAAAGTCAGTGAAAAAGTGTCACAACACAACATTAGAAAAATGGGTTTTCGAGGAAGCAAAAATTTAACCCATCACTTCCAAGGCTATATATACAAGTTCTCATCAAAATCAAAGTCAATGTCCTAATCCAAGCCTTGGAGAAACGTTGCAAAGGGTGTGAGTGTGCATCGTGCGTGTTTGAGTGAGTTGGAGGCAGTTTCAAGGAGCACGGTGCATATACTTAGGGGCGTGGTGCACACAGAGCCAGCCCACAATTCAAGTTCTCCATGGGCGCGGCGCACACCCAGGGCACGGTGCACTAGGTTTTGCATGTGGCACCCACAAATAAAGGGCCGAAACAAGTGCCAAATCACTTCAAATTTTTTGTGAAGCCCATCAAAGTGAAAGGTAGGCTCTATGACATCACTTGTTCATCAAATTTTATAAATGATATGGTGGTTTATAGCGATATTTGAGTGCAACCAAATTCATAAAATCAACCACAAGAAAGCACCAAAAACCATGATGGCTAGGGTTGCAAAAGTGTGTTGTTAGTGCCAAGGTTCCATTCCACCCATCATTTTCCCCTCACC
>APFE031184817.1:98354-111513 GCA_000404065.3 Pinus taeda | reverse complement strand
GAAGGGCTAGAATTATTCTTCTTCTTTGACTTCCTCTTTCTCCTCCTTTTAGATTTCTTGTTACAAGAAGAAGGAGAAGAAAGAATCCCAGATTTCTCTTTGAAAGAAGATGAACAATTAGGACCCATGTGATGCCCTTGAAATAAAGCGTTCAACTGAGAGGCTTCAAGAGCATTTGGAATATTCGGAGTGGACCACAGCCAAACGGGCAGTCCAACATTCAACCCAGGAATATTCAAAGTGGCCATCAAGGGAGTACCAACGTTTCCAAAGAAAGGAAAAGCAAAAGGATCTCCTTTTGGAAGGGTACCTTGGTTGGTTTCCACAGGAATATTGGCCATATCTAACTGATTCTCAAACCCCTTCCCTTACGGGAATGTAGAAATGACTTTTCAAGGATGATGAACACACAATCAAGATCTTTGCCCTTGAGGAGGCAACTCCACAACTTCCAAAAGAACGACCAAAAAGCCTTTCAAGATCGGCAGAGTGGTAAGCCAGCCACTTAGAACACAAAGTCCGAACGCGACCAGACTTAAATACCTAAAGCCGACTATATACAAGGAGCAAAGAGCACTCACTATAAAGTCCCTAAAAGAAGTCAGCTGGTCAAACAACTTCCAAGTATTTTCGCTCCGGGTGATGAGGACCGGACACCAAAATACAAGAAAGTGGAGTAAGGGGCCTTCCGAAGATAGTCTGGGATAATGACGGCCCAGGCCTATCGGCGAAGGTATCAGAGGAAGTTACGTTGACCTCCTAACAACAGCCTGCGCCGGTGCAAGCCCCCAAGCTTCGCAAGGGTGCCCTCCAGTAGTGTTGTTGAGAGTGATACAACGTCGACCTCAGGTGCCACAGGATTCCCCTCCGCAGCCACCTATGTAGTTTCCTATGAGTGGCAACTAAGGATACCAACTCGTCACAGAAGCCAGGCGGAACGGTCTTGAGGTGAGTTTGGACAAGTAGGAGAGGGGGTATCTCTCTTCCCTGTCTTCATAGACCCTCGCGTTTAACTCCCAGATTCGGAGCTTTCCTGGTCTTCCTAACGCTATTGGATTTTCTCTCTTTAATCAGACTCCTATGTTTTGACGTTTAATGCGGCCTTGGAGAGTTAACTCTCCACTCGCCTATTCCAAGGCCCTAAAATCCTAAAACTTGTTTTTGTATTTAATTTAAAATAAAACGGTTCTAGTTGATTTTCATTAGCGCTTGATTTTAAGGGCTTTTCTTTAAGTCAAAGGATGGTTGAAGTGAAACTAGTGGTGTGTTTTTTGACGCAAAAAAGATTAATAAAACTTAACTATATGCTTATGCACTTTGTCATTGTTTTTTCGATGAAAAGTAATCTTCTACAGGGTTCAGAAGGAAACTTCTAATGAAACAAACTTTTTCTTTTCTTTTCTATTCATTCATACTTCACACTCAAAAGTTAACAAATCTATTTTATGCCAAAAGAGATGCAAATTTGTCCTAAATGCAAGACTAAATGCTTGATGCAAGATTGAAAACTACTCTAACAAGAAATAAAAGTTGTTTTTGTTTATCAAATTCCCTTTTTGCCACTTACTATATTTAGATAGAATCAAAGATGGTGCAATTCGTCTAAATACTAAAAGAAAAACTCAAGATAACAAAAACACTTTCATTCAGCAAAAGGAAACAAAATGAAAAGCAAGTTCAAGAAAGCAAAAACTAAAACTTTTCAAAAAATTCACTTGAAAGTAGAAACAAAAGGGTCTTTTTGAAAATGCTTTCAACAAAAACCGTCACTTCACAATTGAAACAAGCAAGAAACACTTTTTGCAAATTGACACCCAACAAGGAATGAAAACTCAACAAAAAACAAATGTGCTCAAAGAGGCTTTCGACAATGGAAGGCAGTGAGGAAAGCTTTGGTAACAAAGACCAAAAAAGATCAAAAAGACGGTTCCAAGAAAGTATCAAAATGACAACTTTGATGAAACAAAGAAGTAATTGGTCATAAAAATCGATTTCGTTAAGCAAACAAAAAAAATCACCAAGAAACAAAGTTAAACACAAAGATTAATAACAATCTTTTCTGCTTTGATCACTCAGGGCAGCCAAGATTCCAATAAGGAAATCTTGTGTGTTTAAAGCAAAAAAGATGATGACACTTGCAAACATGAAACAAGACCAAGACTCCTTATAATTAGAGAGAAGTCGGAGTAAGGACGCTTGCTGTAAAACAAAGAATCGATACTGACACAGATGACTGTTTAAACTGACTGAAAGCACCAGACACACTCCAGAGACAAAAAGGTTTATAAATCCTGAAAGTTGCCAGGTATACGCAACTGCATTCAGTGCAGAATGCGTGTATACGCGACTGTGTCTGAGGAAACCTGCGTATACGCGGGTTCACTTCAGACAACAAGCATTTATACGCTTCTGTAACTAAATAAAGCAACGTGTATATACTATTTCAGGAAAAATAAAAAAAGAAACTCAAGAAACTGGTAAAATTCATAAGTCAGAAACAGACCAGACAATAACAATAAGCCAGCAAGCTACTGAGCCCTGATAGGCTTGACAAACGCCCAACTAGGAACAATAAGGATTTGTTCCCCAGCGGAGTCGCCAGTTCTGTTGCGGGATTTTATCCCCTAAGGCTCTTGGGTGGAACCCTAGCAGACTGAAAGTTTTCTAAATCAAGAAACATGCACACACACAGTCATTATGCTAGAAAAAGCTATTTCTAAAGTGAGAAGGACGTACCTCAGGTCCTACGTTTGGGTAGTTCCTCAAGGGTGCAAACCCTTCTTCACATCCCTTCCGCTCCTTTGCCCTGCAAAAACAACAATCCCAAGGAATGCAGCAGTATATGGACAAAGATTCACGTAAAAATCATCTTTATGTTATATAAGAAAGGAGTTAGTTATAAACTTTTAGACATCCATTCATACATGAAATTCAAATATGAACATCATTAACATAAAGAAAGAAGCATATCGGGAACAAGACGTGTTTCTTTATTAGACAAATAGAATAGTACAAAAAAGAGCAATATCACCTAAACCACTTCTGCAGGCTCAAAGCTCAGCCTCCTTCTGGATCCGTCCCGCCTCAAGCCTCTAGTAGATCACATTCCAATACTCACTCCAAGATGTCATGACTAAGGGATGAACATCAAATCACAAGGAAACAAGGGTTTCATGTACAAGATGGGGGAAGTGCAGAAGGCACAAGGGTCTTCAAACCTGATCAGGGGGAAATCTCAGTATAATAACCTTTCTCTATTTTCTCTCCTCCCTTAGGCCTTCCCTTTGGTGTCTTTTTATACCAATTCCAAAGTAGTTTTTAGTTAGGAATTGGTTGGGAACAGTTGAGGCCACGGGCACTAATAGGTGATCAGCAAGTAAAACCCACGATCTCTGCCCGAAAATAAGAAGTTTTATATTTTTTTAAGTGTTTTAATACATATACGTGGGTTGGGTATATATGAAACCACGTATACACGCGTTTAACTAAGAGAAATGTCGCGTACAGGGAATAAAACACTGTTTTTTAGATTTTGGACCAGGTCTGGAAGGAGGGGTTGCCCTAGGCCATGAGTGCAGCATCACAAACCATAATAGTGAGATTTGGAGCTATAACATATGTCTGAGGAACTTACCCTGTAAATTCCTACAGACGACAATTATTTGAAGCCTCACCTTGGTGGGGATTGGGGGTAGAACCCCTAGAGCTAAAAATAGATGTAAAATTGCCTTGTAAAATGTTGTAATTTCATAGTCAATCTGGGCCATTCATAGGTGGAGATCTGACAGTAGAAGTTATGTTTAACTTAGGGTTTTTTTCCCTAGAGGGAAACCCCTCACTATATATGAGGGAATTGTATTGCATTTGTGTAGATCTACATTCTGAGTGAGGAAGAGAGAGGACATTGAGAGCAAAGAGGGAGTTACAATGGATTTGTTGTAGGTTGTATCTCTTCATTTTGTTGGATAATATAAAAGGAAGGGTTGACTATTTCTCCAGGGATGTAGCCCAAATTGGGTGAACCACTTATATTTGTGTCTCTCTTGTTTTATGTGTTTTATGTGATTATATTTCTGCATTATATTTTATGTGTTCCATTGCTCTGTAATATATAATTTTTTAATATGTTCACTCATCTATTCTAGTTGTCTGGCTATCTGCAAAAGTGCCTTTAACTCTACAATACCTTGCTCAACATATGTCAAGAGTGCTCTATAGAGATTGTCAATATTGTTCCATGTTTCTTCTATTACTTCCTATATTTTTTCTCCAATTTCTTCGATGTCCCCATCAATAATCACAAGTGGTATTGCACCCTTAGATTTGTCTACCTTCTGCTTCTTCCTTTCACTCACCATAGTTTTTGTAGGTATCCACCTTTTTATGATGAACAATGATTCATCTATTGCCTTTACATTGCTGAGAGGGTCTTGGGTATGTTGTTCCTGCTCGGGCTCTATCTCTTATGTGTCTTTTCCTTTGTCCTTTCCACTTGGACTCGCATGGTGCAAAGTGTCCTTCTCTGCTTTAATGTCTTATATGATTGGAGTCATCCACTCTGCTGACCAGTGTTGTATTATCCCAGGAAATTCATCTTTGGTGACCAAATATGGGAGAGGATGCCATGCCTCCATCAGATCCCTTCAATCCACTACATATATCCTGTGAAAGTATGCCTTAAACTCTGCTATATTGTGATACTAATCATACAAACTTGGCGATATCTTGGGATGTTGGTTAACCACCATGTACAAGTCTATTTGTAATAATACAAATAATATCCTATTCTTTGTGTGCATGATGACTCCTTGGTATGCCAGAGTGAGGCATACCACACAACTTTGCATACATCTACTTCCACTGGAGGAAATGCGAATCCTCCAGCTCCTTCAATTTTAACACCATGATGATCAAGATCAACCACACATAGTGAAATGTCTTACCCTCTTCGTGTGCTTCTCAGCAGTCCTCTAAAAATTCTCTGCATAAATATTCGACCCATCTCAACTAAACCTCAATGTTGCATTTCACGGTTAAGGAAACCGTGGCAGTGGGGACTTTGTTTTCTCTACACTTCCTCATTATCTTTCCAACTAATATGTGTGTTGTGAAGCACACCCATTGGTCGCTGGTGGAGTTAGTATCATAACCTCATGACTTTTTGATTATCCCAAACTTTTCCTTCATGGTTTGTGCTACTACCTTGTCTTGGTTTTTACCGACAAACTCTTTAGTAGGGTCCTTTCCTTAGTATGGAAATCTAGTAATCCTTTGTATCAACATTTATCAATCGAGATCCTTTTCCCTAGCTAGAGGCATCCATCATGCTCTAATACCAGTAACTCTCGAACACAAGCTATGTTAGACATGCTTCTACCAAAGTGTGGCATGTTTAACATGTTCAGCAAGCCCAATCTCTCTAATCCTTGAGCCCATTGGTGTGGCTCCAACGTTGTAACTCTATTCTCTGGATAGTATACCTACTGTAGGTACCTGATCAGCTTGAACTACAGATACTTACTTCGAACATTGAACTCCCAATCCTCCATATTCAATTATAGAATTTTTCCTAGTAATTTTCCTTCAAATGGCACTTTTTCTGGTAGCAATGGTGTGAAAGTGTCGAATTTCACATCTTTGGGATCTTTAATTAGCTTGGAACTTGTTTTCCTTGGTGGAAAATATGGTGGAAGCACAAAGGGAATTTCTGCACCCTTTATCTCCATCTGTTGCATCTCAACTTCCTCTTCACTATCATGGATTTGTTTTGGTTCTTTCTGCTGCACTAGTGTCTTCACCTTTTGTGCAAGTTTTTTATCATACTTGTTCTCTATTCACTACTCTTTCACTACCTTCTTTCTTGGGGATGTCCTTATATCTACTCCAAAGGCTTCAAATAGTCTCTTTTCCTGTCTTCTTTGTGGATATTCTTCTGTGGCTACTTATTTTCACAATAAGCTCACGTGCCTTGGGGACACAAGTACACTTGATGTTGTGGATTTACTAGTCTGGGCTTCCATCATGCCTGCTATCTGTTTCTTTGCAAACTCTCTAGAAATCACTTCGAAAATTCTCTCATACATACACCAACACACTTGTCTCACACTTGGTCGCAAATTCTCAATCTGAATTCTCCAGATAGAAAAGTGTAAAATGTGGAGTGAGACATGGATTTTATAACGAATTTCAATTTTGAACCCCATGATTAACTTAGATATTTCTCATTCAATGCAGATATGGCACTAGATATGACCAACTATGCTTCATAAATATGTTTCTTCTATACCTATTAATGACAACTTTTTCCTTCCAATGGTCATATTTCTGACAAACTTCGATGAAACTTCCCCTATGGCACAACAATCCTTCCTTCGTCGCGGTTCTTTCAGAATTTGACATACTCCTAAATATTGCACAATAACATTCCTTTGGTGAAGTTCCCTTCTGAAGAGTAGTTTATAGTCCAATGCCCACTTTCAACTGTAGGTGGCACTAAGACTCTTCTCCTTTTGTCCTTTAGTACAAAGCTCCAAGTACTAAGTCATCCATGTATACCTTCGATCAACTGACCATTTAACTTCGTGAGCTACACTACCCCACCATCAAAGATGTGCTTGATGATATACGGTCCTAACCAACGTGTTTTAAATTTTCTTGGTAACTTCGTGAATTCACTATCATATAAAAGTACAAGATCTCCTTCCTAGAATGTCTTCTTCTTGATGTGCTGGTCAAGCCAGGATTTCTCCCTTGCTTTTTGCACTTGCTAATGAAAACCTATTATAAACCTGTCATCTTCTCGAGCAAGTAATTGTGCCATCCTTTCTTCCATTATATCAGAGTCTTCCATGTCTCTGAAGGCTGTAATTCTCAAACTTGGCACAATGTACTCCATAGGCATGATTTCGTTTTTTCCATATACAAACCTAAAAGGTGTATGTCCTATCAGTTTCTTGCATGTTGTCCTATATGCCCACACCATTGTTGGAATCCTTATATCCCAGTCATTTATGCTTACATTGCACACTTTTGTGAGTGCATTCTTCAGAATCTTATTGAAGGATTTGACTATCCCATTTGCTTGAGGATGATATGGAATAATTTTCTGATGGTATACTTGAAACTCTTTAGCCAGCACCTCAATAGTCTTATGAAATAAATGTGAACCCCAATCACTCATCAATATCTTAGGACACCCAAAACTGGAAAAAATATATTTAAATATGAACTTCATAGCAGTATCTGTACTGCAATCCTTCAGTGGTTGTGCCTCGACACACCTCGTCAAATAATTAGCTGTATTGATTACGTATCTTGCATCATTCTTCTTTCCCAGTGGGTTAATAGGTAGCACAAAGTCAATAGCCGATTTTTTAAATTCTTGCAACATCACCTATGGCATTAAGGGAATCTATCTCTTCTAGATGATTTTCATGTTCTTGAGCATACATCACATGCTCGAAAAAACTCTTTTGCATCCTTATGTACTATGGGCCACCATAACCCAAGTCTCAATATTTTCTGTGCAATGGCCTTTCCTGCAGAATGTCCACTTGCGACTTCTTCATGAGATTATGCCAGAATAATATTCCTTTCTTGTTTAGTATTTCATCTAGTCCCATTTTGTACAAGTGTCCTGCAATCAACGAGAAATCAGTTGCTTTGACTACCAGCTCCTTCTTTTGTTGTGTAGTGTACTCCGCGGGCTCCATTCCTATGGCTAGAAACTAAATAATATCCACGAAGTGATCATTTGCGACCCTGATTATGAATAACTGAACATTGGGAAGGTTATTCTCAATACTTGTGGGCTCTTCTCCTGTCTCCAACCTTGAAAGATGATAAGGTCCATCATTAAATCTTCCTGGTTTGACTACAACCTCGACGTCATACTCCTAGAATAATAACAATCATCGACAATTTTTTCCTCCTAAAACAAGCTTATTCACCAAATATTTCAATGTGGAGTGATCAGTGAATATCCTGAAATGCTCTCCACACAAGTAGTTCTTGAACTTCTCTAATGCATAGACCATGGCTAACCCTTCTCTTTCTATCCTAGTATATTTCTTTTCCACCTTGAACAATTTTCTACTTGCAAAAGATATGGGGTGATCAAATTATCCTGCTCCTCGTGTGCTATTGCTATACCCAATGCTATGAAATATGCATCAACATGTACATGAAACTTATTATTCCAGTCCGGGAAAACCAAAATAGGCGTAATCACCATTTTCTCTTTCAGTACGTCCAGTATTTTTTTGCACTCTTCATTCCACAGAAAAGGCACAACGTTCTTCAGCAATTTCTCCATTGGGACAGTGATCTGTGCATACCCTTTATAAATTTTCTATAATAGCTAGTGTGTCCAAGCATCGTGCACATTTGTCTCACTGTTTTTGGTGTTGGAAAGTTCACAATAACTACGATCTTCATGGGATCCACAAATAATTCTTGCTTACAAACCACATGACCTAACAATATACCAAATGGTACAATAAAGATACACTTCTTTAAATTTAGTGATATTTGGTATTGCCTACATGTATCTAGCATCAACCTCAAGCTTGCAACATGATTTTTCAACAACACAAAGACTGTCCAGTTATCAAAGTAAACTTCCAAAAATTTGTGTATATATTCTTTGAAGGCTAAACTACAACCCTAGAAAATACGGCAGGAGCATTCTTCAAGCTAAAAGGCATCATTGTGTATTAGCAAGAGCCCCACCCTGTATCAAAATTTGTCTTATTTCTATCTTTTGGTGCAATTATGATATGATGTTAACTTGAAAAAACATTTGTGAAATAATAGGCCTCCTATCCTCCTACATTATCCAATACTTTGTCTATAAATGGTATAGGGAAGGGGTCATGCAAACATGCATCATTCAATTTTCTCAAGTCAACACAAATTTTGATATCTCTTTTATCTTATTTTCCTAAACTACCATGGGACTTACCCATTTAGACTCTTCGATAGGTTCCATGATCCCATCTTTGATCATTTTATCTAACTCCTCTACTTTTTCCTTCTACTTCAGATTCAACCTATAGGGCCTTTGCTATACTGGCTTTGCTTTATGTTTTAGGGGAATCCTCATAACTCTTAGGTCCCCTAATATTCCCTTCAGTTCAAAAACTTTCATGGGGAAGAGATCTTACTACTCATGCAACAAATCTGTAATTTTTCTAACTGTGTCTTCGTCCCAATAATCTCCAATCATTGCAAATTTTTTTCTTCTTCTGCTTTGATATTTACCTTCTTTGTTTTTGTGGGCTTCATTATATTGGGTATTTCATGTTTTGGTCCAACAACTTTGTAGTGTATTTTTTATTCTATGATGTCGATATTGCATGGATCCTCATCATCTTCTTCTGCAAACATATTATAGCACACGAGTGCTTGCTCCAACTGCGTAGTCCAATCTGGCTTCTTCCATGTTAGTGAAGTTGTGTTCTCAAAAATATTTTCTCTGGCTTTCTGAAGGGTTGAATCTATTCACGGACAATCATTTTCAAAACTAAATTTTAGTATGAACCCTTCAACCAAATCTGTCCAATTCGTAATTCCATGTTGCAATTCTGTCTCAAGATATCAATTTATAGGAATTGTTTCTACTGTGTGGTTAAACCCATGCACCCACACTTATTCTGGAACCTCCTTCCAAACTGAAGTGCATTGATAAATATGCTCCCAAGGGTCATCCTTACCATCATACTTTACTTTGACTCTTGTATCTACTAGCCTAAATCTGATCCACATAAGCCTTTGATACTCCTCCAAACTTCCTATATTCATTTTATAAGTACCCCACCATCTAGCAGGTGTAGATTTTAGGGCTACATCCAAAGATTGCAACCTCTATTATTTTGGTATTTCTCTTTCTTATTCATCTAGAAAAAGGTTTACATCTCCTATCCCATCATAATAAGGAAGATTATATACCTCCAAAGTTATGCAACGAACTGATTTTGTGATTCTGGCACATCGTCTGGTAGATACTTCATGTAACTTGTTTTGCCACTTTTCCAGTTCTTCCTTAGAATATGAAGTACAAGAATTGTTCTATTCGCAGCTCAATTTACCTTATGTAGTGGGATTAATACAATCTTCCTCCTTAGCTATCATCTGATAAATATTGTCGACATCTGTGCCACAATACTCATCTAGGACAGGGTTTATATAGCACACTCCTTCTAATGGATGTAAAAGGAGAATGACTCTTAGATTGTTTTTTTCGAACAACATTTGTCTCTTCTTCAAATTGATTATTGCCAAATTATCTAAAGCCTAATCTAAGCCAAGCAACACCAAATAGGGGTTTCTATCATCTACAATTTCAATCACCTTGAAGTCTACCAAATGTAGGTTTTAACCCTGCACAGAGATTACCTACATACGAATTCTAAAGATAGAAAATAAACAATGGTGAGAGCATAAAACATAAAACATATCTACACAAATATTTCCCCTGGATCCCAAAACTGGGACTACGAGATTGATTTTTCATTATATTCCTTTCACTGTTACAATCTCTCTTTCTCTCTTCTTCTTCTCTCTTCTCTCTCTCTCTCTCTTTCTCTCTCTCTCTCTCTCTCTCTCTCTCCTCTCTTTATATATATTATATTATATATATAATCTATATATATAGATAGATATGTTGAAGCATCCATAAACCGTAGATTAGAACATAACCATAGTTCCCTTAACCGGATCTACAAAATAACATGGACAAAAAGCTATGATGCCCAAAACCATGTGTGAAATCCATGCACAAAACCATAGGTGGGTATGCCCACCTAATATAACATCCATGTTTTTTTTCCCTGGGGCGCCACCCTACACACCCCCCGACAAGGGGGGTAGCCACCCTCCTTGTGACCCCCCAGTAGCATCTGATGCAATGTACAGGGGGCAGTACTGCCCCCCCTTGTGCCCCCCCACGCGTCAGGTAGTCATGGAAAGAATATAACACAACACAACAGTTCGGTTGATACTTCATGTAACTTGTTCTGCCAATTTTCCAGTTCTTCCTTGGAATCTGAAGTACATGAAATTTCCTTTTCCTAGCTCCGTTTACCTTCCTTAGTGGGATTAATCCAATCTTCCTCCTTACCTGTCATCTACTAAATGTTTTCAACATCTATGTCAGAATACTCATCCTGAATAGGCTCTGTGTAGCATACTCCTAATGGGTCTAAAGGAACAATGAATCTCATATTGTCTTTTTCAAACACCATTTGTCTCTTCTTCAAATTGATTATCCCCAAATTATCAAAAGCCCAATCCAATCCAAGAAGCATCAGACAGGGGTTTATATAATCTATAATTTCAATCACCTCGAAGTCTACAATGGCACACACTCCTTCAATATATACTACAATGGCAAGTAACCTTCCCACAGGGAGGATCTTTTGTTGGTTGGCCATCCTCAACTGGATCGGTGACCATTGCAACTTTGGTCTTCCCATCAAATCCCAAGTTTTCTTAGGTAACATGTTGGCCTTTGATCCTAATTCTAGGATTACCTAATCTCATTTCCTTCCTCGTTCTCTTCTTATATCGATGTAAATTGTTTACCGCACGTATCTCTTCGTGGAAATTCTTTATCAGTGCAGGAGTCTATCAACTTCTGGAGTCTTTTGATAACCTTCTAATTCCTCAACAACTTCATGTAGGTCTATAAGAATGAGTTTAAAATACTTAGATCTAATTCTTGCATCGATAGATAATTTTTCGCAGTCCTTGTTTGGCATTAACTTTGGTTGCATACTAGATCTTGAAGCCCCAACATCCATGAAGCTTCACTTCACCTCCATGAACGTTTCTTTTTCCTTCTGAATATGGAATCCAAATGTTTTTTCTGTGGTCCTTCTTACCCATGTATCTTCCATTTTCTTCTTACCTTTTGTTTTATCATCTCCTGTTGAAGTGCCACTCCTTGTTATGATGTTGATGCGTGGTTCATCCTCCCTTGGTTCAATGGTCATCATTTGTAGATTTCATGTGGGTTACTGGTTCCTTTTCTCTTGCATCTTCGTCATAAGGATTGGACATTCTTCTATCACATGATTCCTACAATACTTACAAGTTGTAGTAGAATTCTGACAACCTTTTGCAAAATGACCTGCTTGGCCACACTTATAACAGAGGATATGTCCACCTCCTTGACCAACTCCTCCTCCTTATCCTCATCCTCGTCCTTGGAAACCTCCTTGACCAACCTGCTGTTCTTGATCCTCGTGTGCACGTCCTTCAGCTTGCATTCTGTAAGCATAAAAAATGTGCTCCATCATCAAGTCACAAATTCGACAATTTTTCTCATTGTGTCCTACTAATTTAAAAAATTTCCAAAACAACTACCTTGAGGTCTACACATATTTTGGCAAGAAATAGCACTCTTTAGAGCGATGTTGGTTTCTAGTTCTACATATATCACACCATAGGCTTGATCTTGGGTTTAATGGATTAGTTGCTCCACTAGCCAAGTAATCTCTGTACACACAACATTATTCCTTAGAATGGCCTTCTATTTACACTTTATACACCATACTTCTTGTCTAACTTCTTTACTTCTCTTGAGATCTTGCAATTCCAAGGTGAAATTTTCTAGCTAACTCTAAATTTGTTGTACTCTTGGATGAGTATCTCCTATCGATGAAGCTTCCAACTTCATTGCAATTTCTGGAGCTTCGGCTTGGGTTGATATCTTTTGTTGAGTCAAGGGTAATTTGATATGTGGTAGAAATGAAACTATAAACCACTCCTTATGTTGCTTTGGGGGTATGTTAAATCTTACTTGCCCCATTAGCACCTTGAATCATTGATCCAACTCCTAGACATATTCATTAGGCATCTACTTAATTTCCTTCAACTCAACGATCCACTGCGACTATGACTCTAGCTTCTTAAACTCTAATATCAATGATTTCTTAGTATAATCCAATGAGGCAACCTAATTAGTCAAATACTTCATGTACCATGTGAACACTCTTTCTCTCAACACCATAATGAGCTATTCCTTCTTTGAATCTTTGTCATTAATCTGTCTTGCTTTCCATACTGCTTCGAATACAAACTATTACTTATTTGGATCCTCTGATCCAAGTCCTCTAAAAATAGGTAACTTATTGTCATCAACCATTATTTGCAGAGG
>APFE031184817.1:85355-98344 GCA_000404065.3 Pinus taeda | reverse complement strand
GGAGGGTTAGGGGGAGGGGGAGGGTTTGTAGGGGAATTAGGGGGAGGGGGTTGAGGGGTAAGGGAGTAGAGGGATGGGGGAACCTAGAGATGCCCTAATTATTCTCAAATCCTAACTTCGATGCACCTTTAGGTTGGGAGGGGGAATTTCGTGGGGTTGTGGGGTTACTTCCTTCTTCTTCACTCTCAGATTCACCTAACAAGGGACTATAATTAGTCTCAATAAATTTCTTCAGTTCTCGTTCTACTCTGTATCACTTTCCACTTCACATAGATTTAGTTCATAGTCCAAGCTTATTCTTTCTTTGTCCAAACACTAATCTGACTGTATTCATAGCATGCTCTTTTCACACAAAAACATCTTAATCCACAACTTTAATGAATTTAGATACTTACATTGTGGTCCCTTGAAGAATATTAGCTCAGATTCACTGTAAGATATAGTAGTTTCTATGGAAAATTCGGTGTAAATCCTCCCATGATAATGTTAATCCAAAAATCAACATCTCTTGAGATGTTGTTGTTGGTATCCTTGGGTTGTTTTATTAATTCAGGGCTCCACGCGGTAGGCTCTTAATTTTTAAAACAAGCCTTGTTCTTGGTCAAACTTGATACCCATTCACATAGTTCATTAGCAAACGACATGAATAAAATATCATATTATTTTGTTAAAATATATCTCTGAAACCAGGCTTCAGTTGTCAACCACATATTTTTGTTCTCCTAAGATGCAAATTCTTGTTCTTTTTTATTTACCCAATCTTTTATTTCATTCTTTGATGGATGTCACAATCACATGTGCCACAAAAATATCCTGGTCCTGGAAACATAACCATTTGTTGGCTCAGTTGTGCTTGACCCAGGTTCAACTTGTACTTCACAACAAAAAAACCATCAGACCAGCGCTTTCGGTAACGACCTGCAAGAAGATCACAGTCTCACCCGAGGTGGCTATGGGTGGTTGCAGAACCACATTTGTATAGCCTTGAGGGACTACATGAGCTAGATTTTACTTGAATTTTTTGTATTGTACTTGGTCTTCTAACATACATATCACTATTGTGATGTATAACTTAACTACTTACTTCATCACATTTAGGCTAACATAAACATATCATAGAACAATACAAATTGCACTATCATAACATTTACTCACAATCATTACTTCGCATAAACATATAGAAAGAAAACATAACAATAAATATGAATATAAATTATTTCCCAAAACTTCTTGTTTTTTATTAAGTTGAATCACTCCAATACATTCAGCTTCTCAACCTGCACACACAACTGCAGGGGGTCTACACACTAAGTTTCATACCCTTCCAAGGTCTTCGTGCACTCAACTATGGAGCCTTTTCTTAAGGCCCAAAACATAGACTAAAATAGAAGATACAATCACTTGTGTTCATCCACTCTATCATGATCTTTGACAAATCATTACACCTCTTTATATCCACTACATCGCTATAAAACCATGGTCAACAACGACGAATTGACAAGAAAATCACATAAAAACCTGATACCAATTACAAAATGAGGGTCTTCGACCCAACATGAAGCCCCTAAAACACTGTGTGGTAAATATAGCTTCAAAATACCATGCACTCAGCTCCTTCGAATATGAAGTCTTTGACCAAAACTAGAACATGTTGGGCTGCGCCCAACACTAACATTGTATTTGTAGGAGTTCATATATCAGGGGACAATGATTATATTGTAGATGTTTGATCTAGGTGGATATTGGTGGCCACCCATCAATTCCACTTGGACCCCCACCATTGTTTCTTTCAGTTTTTTAGTTTCCTTAATTGTAGCACAGTTTACTATTTTTAGCAGTATTTTAGGTCCTAAACTTCCAGAGCCATTTTGAGGCCCCAAAAGAATCTATTTCCAATGATATTTTACTAAAATCATCTTTTCCATTGTAGTCCTTGGCGAGATCTTTCCAACGGGGTATCATGTGCATCAAATGGAGATAATATGACCAAGTCACGACCTTGGGAAGTTTTCTCTCCAACTAACCCCAACGGGGCAATAAACTCTTGGTGTTACATCTCCTAGGGTTAGGGTTTTGGTAGTTTAGGGTTTGCTCTTATTGTTCAATAATAGAAAGGCCCTTGAGCCTCATTGTAACACATTTCAGAGGATGTAGCTGCCACATCTCTTCTCAGAGATAAGCTACCAACGCCCGAGCTAGTTCATTTCCATATCTGTTTGTAAGAATATTTCAGTATTTTATATTAATGAAATGAAGGATTATTTCTACTGCATCTCTGTATTTATAGTTATATTTGTAATTTGTTGCATTCTTGTTTAAATCCAGATCAATGGTATCATAGGGGTCTGCTCTTTCTCTGTTTTTCTTTGCATGTCCCCAACGAGGTCGAGATATAAGGAGTTAGGGCTTGAGCTGGTCGAACCTTTGCAAGACCAACCTCACAAATCCTGATGATCTCCAATGGTGGATGAAAAGAAAGATGAGGCAGAAGGAGATCCTATCAAAATATTGCTTGAAGAGGCCCTTGAGTGATAAAGGAATGCGATGATGGACAAATTTTCCTAGATCCTTCAGTGGCTACCCAGGGGCGACACATGTACTTCCAGTAGCTACTATGGAAATGCCACATCCTTTAAGGTACAAGTTAACTTTGATATTACCATATTTGAGGGTTAGATAGATGTAGACATTGTAGATAAATGGTTAAATCTACAACAAGGGTATTTTTCTGTTCATTATTTTTCCGCCCGGGAAAAGATTACTTTTGCTCTTCTTAAAGCCGGCCCCCACATCAAGGACTAGTGGGAAACCTACTGCGAGAAGAAGGATCAAAGTATAGCTTCATTGTTTTCACCCACACCCACTCAGAATTCATTTTGAGATGCCATCAAGGAGTAGTACTACCCAGTCGGAAGCTATGAGGATAAATACATAAAGTGGACCACGCTATGGCAGGGAAGGGACCAAGATGTGCCAGAGTTTACCAATATTTTTCATACCCTTCACACAAAGTTGGCTATCAAGGATTTTGAGCAGCATTTGGTACTCAAATACCGTGGCTGCCTACACAGGTACATCTAGGATGAGATGGAGTTCCTGGGCATCTCCTCGCTTGGCACGAATTATCAATATGCTATCAAGATCAAGCAAAAGTTTAAACAGAGGAAGCGAGACTTTGGACTGTGAATCTGAAGAAAGGGAAACTGCCCCCAAATTGCAGAACAAAGGAAAAAGCCAAGGCGGGTTGGCTCAGGATAACGTACCAAAGCCACAAGCAAAGAACAACACAACACACAAAGCCAAGAGGTCATTCCATATATATTTTTTTGAATAAGTTGTCATGAAGAAATAAACTTTTAATATTCATCTAGTGGATTTTCCATTTGAAGTGAGCAATAAGGGAAAGAATTATTCAAACATAGTTCACTTTTTCTATAAGAGTGAAGGTATTAGTGTAGCCAATTCCTACCTACTGAGAAAATCCTTTCGTAACTAAATGATCTTTATGATTTTTTATTGCATATTTTAAAGTAACTTTGGTCTTGTAAACCCATTGGCAATTAATGACATTCTTATCTTGAAGTTGATGGACTAAATCAAAATTATGGTTATTCATAAGAGAAACCATGTTTGTTGTCATGGCTTGCTCCCATTTAGGTTTTCCTTATGAATCATCATTGGAAATAGGATCACAAGTCTCAAGGATATGAGCCATAAAATTAACACTAGCTTATTGCTTTTGACTGAGTATGTTTGCTTAAAGAGATATCACCAACATAATTTCCATTTGATTTAATCATTTTAATAGCCTATTAAGGTAAATAAGGAGTTGGTGAATTTATATTCATCTCGTAAGGTCAATTAGGAGAATTAAACATTTTAGTTGGTGTAGACTAGCTACTAGTCAACTAAGGAATTGAGTTCAACTGAGTAGTTGAAATCCCAAAAGATACAACATTTGGTCAATTTCCTACAACAATATCAAAGGAATCACTATGTAATATCCTATAAGAGGAATTGAACAACATAGGACCTAAATATTTCACTTCAAATATTCATTTCTTCTAGTAATGACCCATCATTTGATCAGGTCAAATAGTCGTCGAGCTTTAAATTCTTTTGAATATCCCATAATGATGCAAGAATGACCCTTTGCTTCTAATTTCTTCCTGAAATCATTCAAAATTTGCTCCTAAGTAATGAATTTGAAAATTTTGAGGTGGCTAACAATGGGATTTTATCCACACCACCTATTAACCAGAGTCATAGAAAAACATTTTTTTTTTTCGGAACAAGATTTAGGAGATAGTTAAAACAGTAAACAAATTCATCCTAGAACTTACTCAACACCTTTGTTCCACAACAGACATCGATCCATTTTGGCCAAAATATGATTCTTCTATTTATCTATGCCATTTTATTGAGTTGAGTATCAATAAAAAAACCACTCCCAAAAGAAACTTGAATCAACACAATATTCTTCAACCTGTCAATTCACATACTCTCTACCATAATTATATCTCAAATACTTGATAGGTCAACTACATAATTTTTCATCGAATTCCCTAAATTCATTAAATTTTTCAAACACACGAATCTTGTTCTTAAAAAAATAGACTCAATTATCTAATATATATATATATATATATATATATATATATATATATATATATATATATATATATATATATATATATATATATATATTCATCAATACAATAAAGGAAAAAAGTATTCTCATCCACTAATAAAGGATTATTGATGCAACAGAGATTGTTGTGACTGAGTGCTAGTGGTATCTATGGATACCATGTTGTTCCAAAGTTTAAAAGGTCTTGATGATGCTTTCCCAACACACAACCTCTATAGACTCCATCTAGTGTAATAACTTTGGGTAAACTAACAACCATGTTCTATGTTACCGTTATATTCAAACTTTAAAATTTTAGATGTCTGAGTTGTTCATGGCAAAGTTCACTCCATTTTTAGTCTAGGAAGTGACAGGAGTTCATTTAGGATTTGGTCAAGATAGATCGTGAAAGTAGTATAGCCGATTCTTTGAGTGAGTGTCAGGCCAGGCAGTCATGGGTGGTTGAGCTAAAGGCTTCAGAATCAGGTGCATGTTCTAACTCCGAGTTAGAACCTGACAAGGGGAATGAAAAGGGAAATCAGATAATTGATGTAAGACCCAATGCCATCGTTGCCACCATGAAGATCCAAAAGGAGGAACCCTAAGATCTAGAGGAGGAGAAGCGCCTCTTCCACTCCCATATGTGGGTAAAGAGTTCCCTGCTATAGTTCTTTGTCGATAACAGGATCCAAAAGAACGTCATTCGGGTAGAGTTCATCAAGCAGCTAGACTGACCAACCATAACACATCCCCAACTATACACGATCAGGTAGCTTCACCAAGGACTGGATCTTTGCGTGAGCCAACAGTGTCGCCTTGCATACAACATCAAGCCCTTCACAAATGAGGTGTTATGTGACATTGCTCCTCTTGATGTTTATGATGTATTATTAGGCCAACCATACTTGTGGAAGCGACATGCTATGTATGATTCAAGGCCTTGTGATGTTATTGTTAGTTTGGAAAATAAGTTATACAGGATACCTAAGGTAGCACCACCTACCACCATCTCTTTGGTTATTGCAAAACAATGTAGTAAGCTCATTTCCAAAACTAGAAAATTTGTTTTCCTGATGGTATGCTATTAGGCAAAGAATAAGATGGTGGCCATGACCTCTAGATAGGGCCCCACTGCATGACAAAAACATATGGACAAGGTCATGGAGGAGTACGTGGAAATCTTCACCTACCCCATAGGGGTGCCTCTACAGTGTCAGGTCAAGAACTCCATCGATCTGACCCCGGGTCTGCCACTGCTCAATGGACCAATCTATCGGCACTCTGTTATGGAGAATGATGAAATCAAGAGGCAAGTTCAGGAGCTGCTGTAGAAAGGTCACATTTGACTGAGTTCATCACCCTATGGGAGCCCGATTGTGTTGTTACAGAAGAAGGACGTGACTTAGAGACTCTGTATTGGCTATCGGGTGCTAAACAAGATCATTGTTCAGAATAGGTACCTGATCCCAAGGATTGATGACCTTCTGGACCAACTGAAGGGGGAAAAGTATTCCAAAAATATCGACTTGAAGTCAAGATATCACCAAGTACCAATCGAACCCTCTGATGTGTGGAAGACTGCCTTTAATGCCAAGGAGGGCCTTTTTGAATGGTTGGTTATGCCTTTCGGGTTGACGAATGCTCCTGTAACATTCATGAGGCTGATAGATGACATCTTGTGGCCATTCACCACCTCATTTGTAGTGGTATATTTGGATGACATCTTGATCTTCAACTAGAGTTGGAAAGAGCACCTCCACCACATCCGAAAGGTTCTCCAAACATTGTGGCAACACAATCTATGTGTGAATTTGGAGAAATGCATTTTTTGCATGACCCAAGTTTAGTATCTTGGATACATTATTGATGAACGGGGGGTGCATGTGGATCCAGCCAATATCCAAGTCATTCAGAATTGGCCATCTCCAGCCACTATAACAAAGCTCCACATCTTTCTAGGTCTTACCAATTTTTACTGTAGTTTCGTGTTGCGATTCTCTCATATCACTTGGCCCTTGAGTCAAGCCACGAAGGTAGGAGCGAAAGAAAAAGTCTTTTGTTTTGAATCTCAATAGAAGGCATTCACAAAGTTGAAACATCGCCTCTGCTCGGCACCAGTGCTCGCATTACTGGATTTGCAACAACCATTTGAGATTGAGAAAGATGCCTCTGACTATGCTATTGGGGCAGTCCTTACTCAACACGTACATCCAGTGGCATATCATAGTGAGACACTTTTAGGCATAGTCTGGAAGTATCCCACTTATGACAAACAAATGTATTCCATAATGCAGGCCTGTCGACAATGGAAGCATTACATTTTGGGAAAGGAAATGGTCATCCACATAGACCACCAGCCCCTATAGTTCATACAGACACAAGGGAAGCTGCAGAATCATCACCATCAAAAGTGCTCTACATAACTGCAACAGTTCCATTTGAATATCAAGTATAAGAAGGGCATCACCAATAGTGTTGCAGATTACCTTAGCTGACCACCGATCATGGCATTAACCACTGTGCTCAACTCTTGTGGGCACAAGACTTTTGATTGGCCACTTCTCTACAAAAGTGACCCGGAATTTGGGCACACATACCATACACTCTTGGAGGGTCAACATGTTCCATATTTTCACCTCTGGCATGCCCTATTATGCCAACTTGGTCACCTTTGTGTTCCTTCAAGTGAGAATGCCAAGATGATTTGGGAGGAACACTACAGTCGGGTTGCTTGGCATTTTGGGGTCAAGAAAATGGTGGCAGTATCACAAAAGTAATTCTATTGGCTGAATCTTAGATAGGATGTCGGGAAGTACATTAGATCCTACACTGCCTGTGCCATTGCCAAACTGGCCATCAAGAAGCAAGGCCACTATACTCTGCTGCCTACCCCTCATCGACCTTGGGAATCCATCTCCATGGTTTACATGTTGGGCCTTCCTTCTACTAAGCATGGAAACGACTGTGTTTTTGTGGTCCTCGACAGATTCTCGAAGATGGGAATTATGGAAGCCTACAAGAAGAATATCACAGTAGAAGCCACTGCTAAACTCTTCTTTGAACGAGTGTGGGTACACTTTGGGATCCCACAATCTATCATCTTAGATTGGGATATTTGGTTCCTCAGTACATTTTTGTCTAGTCTCTGGTCGATGCTGGACACCAAACTCACTAATTCCACAACTTTCCATCCCTAAACTGATGGCTAGACAGAGGTCGTCAGCAGGATGATCATACACATTCTGTGCATGTACAACTAAAAGAATACATGAACATGGGATGAGAGCCTCCCCTATGTTCAACACACCTATAACTGGACTCTCCACAACTCGACTTGCCATAGCCCTTTTCAGGCGGCCTTGAGATTCTGGCTACTATGTCCCATTGATGTGGCCATGCCATTTGTAGCTACTCAGGCTGACTTGGCTCATGTCCAGTTTGAAATTGATAAGGAAAACAACTTCATTGATAACATCCAACATATCCGCCAACAGGTCAATGAAATTATGGAGAAATGAAATTCTGGAGAAATGAAATTCCAAGTACAAGTAGTGACATGATCAACATCGGGTGCCACTGTTATAGACATTTTTCGGCACTACAACCCCAATCATAAATGTCCATAAACTGAGGGATCCTAAGTTTCTAAAAGTGTTGCTTCACTACCTAAAGGAACAAAGGACACCAACCTTAGTCTTACGCTTGGTTCCTTGCTTGATTCCTCTCCTTCCTGATAGATCTTTGCTGCTTCTTCTTCGTCTGCCCAGCTTCAAAGAGCACCTGTGGAATCAAAGCAGCATAATACTATCGAAGAAAAAAGATCTATATTCATAAATAACACAGGACCAGATATGTATTAACCACACAAATGCATATACAATCAAACATACAACAATGTGGAGGAAAACTTGAATAGCTTTATTAATATCAAGAATAGCAAGAGGATTACAATCAATTGTTCTGACCCAGCATCATCCTCCAGCAAGAAAGCCCTTCTTCACCTCAAGTAAATCTTAGATCATCCAACACTATGAAGTTTCACCAGAAAACCAACAGCACTTCTCTACAATATACAAGATCCAACCCACAACCTCTGGATCTCTGGGATGAGAGATCCATATATAGATGTTTGCAAAGGTGTGGGTCAGCTCTAGGTTTTTCGATTAGTGTCTTCTCTATGATAGTTCTTGGTTCCACTTGGAGATTTCATTGATCACTTACTCATCCTTGAGTGAATTCTGAGAGGCAAGTGTCATATGAGAAGTTTCTAGAAGATTCCTTGATCATCCACTTAGCAAACTGTCTCCGCCACTTGTCTATTCTCATCCATCGTACCCTGTAGAAGGAATTTTCAGTATGCATCGTGCTAGCCTCCTGCTGCAGCAGGTTACTCATCTTTCATGATTGACATTTTTACATGCCAAATATGTCATACTTTGCATGCTGCAATGTTCCATATTTACTACAAAGGCCAAAGAAGGATGCCATGAGAGCGTGCTAGTCTAAATGCCACTACTGTGTTCCAATTTTGATGTTCTATTCCATTTTTTAAGAATTTTCAGTTAAAGGGAGGTCCAAACAGTTTAATCTTGGTCTCCCTAGGTTTCAATTTCTTATTGTAGAATATAAAGAATCATTATCTGTCCAAACAGCTTAATCTTGGCAGATTCCTAGATAGGTAGAGAAGCAAGGATGCTCAACAGCTTAATCTGAGCCCCAGGATGAAATAAGCATAAATGTAGATAGGAGGGCAGTCAAAAGAAAAAAGGATAGTCAGGGTCTGCAAGTTCAAGTGCACCCAAACCAAAAGAAGAAAAAATACTAGGTAAGTAGGCTGGGTAGGTAGTTTTGAGGTTGTAGAATGTTGATTTGTGATCAATTTCATGTTTTCAAAGTGTCATATATATTCAGATCACAAGTTGGAGGAAGTTTTCCATTTAAAAGACTTCAAGCGAGGCATGTCTAAGTCCCCCCTTCTTCCTCTTCCCCAAATCACTCACTAACTTTCCCTAAAGAGGTCAAGATCTGCTTGATACCTCTCAGATTCATCATTCTTCATATTAGTAGCCTTCGTAAAGATCTGCTTTACTCAAGGAAAATCCATACTTCCCTGACAACTCTTACTTCTCCTTGATAGCCTAAGATTTACATACTTAGTGCTTTTTCTCATCATTGTCATATTGGTTGCTAACTCTACTATGTAACTCCCTATCTATCTCCCCTTCCCCTACTAAAACTATGTTAATAACTCCCCTATATACTTATTCCCTCCCCTTGGTTGAAATATAACCATAAGTACACTTAGGAATTGCTAAGTTTATCTGAAACTCAGCAAGAACCCTGATTTCCCCCCTCAAACCATCTTCTCATGCATATCGAACCTCTTCCCATGCCTTGAAATCCCTTCAAACATCAAAAGATTCTGCTTCCGATCATAAAACCCTCATCACTTACCGTGGGCCATGCTCTGATTGCAAAAGAGTTCTATCGGACCCCCTCCGATGCGATATCGCAGTCGGGAGGGGAGTCATGTATCAAAACAACGCATAAGTGTGCCCCCGATTGGTTTGGCCGACAGCGATTTCGCCGATCGGCGTATCGCTATGACAACACAAAACATACATGTGCGCTGTCGATATGGTCATCACCGATGGTTTGTGCTATCACATATCGGCAATCGGCGTTATATGATCCACGCCATAATATATATATATATATATATAAATATATATATATTATATATATATATATATAATATATATATATTATATATATATATATAAAATATATATATATATATATATATAATATAATATATATAATATATATTATATTATATATATATAGGCCCCCTCCCTTATCCTTCCTCCGCCTTCTCTGATCTGCTATCTGTCCGATTGCCTGCACCCTAGATCTATGGTGGGCAGGTCTATTCCCTTCCGAACCTGTCGATGATTAGCGTCCGGGGATCGGAGTTTTTCCCCTGCCATGTCACCCATCGTACGGGTCCCACCGCTGACATCATGCTGACATCATCCACCGAAAGAAAAGCGCGCAAAGGCAAAATCGCTGCTTAGGAAGCCTGGATTCAAAATCTAAGATAGTTTTCGATGCGCGCTTAGCGCTAATCGCGCATCGCTACGGGAAATAGGCCAAAATGGGGAATCTTTTTCTTCAGCAGTCGTTTTTGCCTCGAAAGGGCAGAAAAAGGGCGATTTAGCAGTTAAAAGAGTAGCAAAAGCAGAAAGAAGCCAAAACTCATGTCAAAGTGTATTAGTGTTGAAGCAAAGTGTATCAGTGTCGTGGAAAAGTGTATCAGCGAAGATTTTCTCAGGGCTCGAAACTAATAAAACATTAAAGATCCCCCAACAAGTTAAAGAAACAGTAAAAGCCATTTAAAGCCTCTCCAATCACAGTTACTGCACATCAAAGCCACTCAAGAGCAGTGGAGAAGAGACCAATGCGTAGTTATGATAAACGGCCAGCGCATAATAGCAAAGAACACATTCCTACTCTTTTTTGAGGCAGCTGCCCCAACGCAACACTTAGATAAATATTTCATGCATTTACTTCAAGATAAGATAAATTAAAGCACTAATTTCCCTCAGATCTGTTTAAGATCTACTGTAATAAATATTTCTTAGATATTTTCTCTATATATACGACCCTATGTATTGAGAAAGGGGGTTGGAGGGTTGGTTAATGCACTCCAAGAGAGACTCTCTCTGTATCTGATATGTTTCACTTAATCAAAGATTGCTGAAAGCATGGAGAATGGACTTTTGATGTGTTGTTGATGTCTCTGAAGAGTGAATGAGGGAAATCTTGTGCTGCTTTCTGAATCAATAGGTGTTCCTTACCTCTTTTATTTCAATTTCACATATGCTCAATTCACAGAACGAAAGTTTGGTTTAGAATTTGCTTACCTGCACTCTATGCTCAGTTTATGTGGCTTCTTAATGTTTTCCTCTTGATTTAGGCATAAATATGAATTCCTTATGGCTCATATTTTCTCTAGTTCACATATGAATGACTGTTAACTAGGAATTCTTAGCTGCTCCTAGGTAGAGCTCACTCATCTTCCTTCTGCTAACCTGATTGAGAGATTCTTTGTTGCCTCTCATTTCTTAGCCTGCAATCCATCTTCATGTACCTTAAGTATTGTTTCATGAGCAGCTACCTTGCTCCTTTTTCCTCTCGTGACCAAGAAAACGCACCAGTAGTCTTGCTCCACGACTCCATGCCCAATGGTTTCAAACTTGTCACACTATGCATTGCCTCTCTACTTGAAAACATCCTCCTTCCACCCAAACCCAAAAAAAACACCTTGAACCCAATAACTAGCCTAAAATTATCATCAACAAAGCTAAAATCATTAAGAGAGAGCCCTCTCTGATTGTAGGTAGGCTAGAACCTATAATCCAAAGATTGGTTTGTGGTTACCTCGGCCGTATCCCTTCAGGAGCTTAGGGACAACTTGAGTGTTAACATAATGGCGACTCCACTGGGGACTTCCTCAGATAATCTCACAAATCCAGTCCGAAGCTTCGCTGAGGAAGAATATGACCTTTAAAAAGTTTTTTTAGCCTATATTGTTAGAAAATCACCCCCCACCCTTCCCAAAAAAAAAAAAAAAACAAGCTAGAAGCTGGCTCCCAAAAAGCATTCGCGTTATACAAGATCAAATCCAGACCCAAGTCCCCCAGCTGTTTTTGAAAATCCCAATATAATCCCTAAAATACTTAGACAACAAGAGCAGCAAAAAGATTTTGCTGGTACCATTCCTGAGACAGTTTGGCCAAGCTGTGTTCCAACCCCTGTCAAAGTTTTATTTTATTCAAACCCTACTCCCCCTTGTTCATCATCCTCTTCTCCAAGTCCCGTTTCTACACCTCTGTTCGCTACACATACCACCACTACTACTCCTATTATCCCAGTTTCTCCAATTGTTCCACTGATCCCTGTTAATATGGCTAACAGATATGCACCTTTACAGCTGCCTGCTAATCCCGGGGCTATGCCTCAGGATTACCAGACTAAAATAACTTATTTTGATGGCAAAAGTGCCTACACACCCCTTCAGCATACAAAGAAAATGCAGGACTACTTTGAGAGTTATGAGATTGATGATGATAGTGTGAGAATGAAGATTTTTGTCCAAAGTTGGACAGCTGATGTCAGGACTTGGTTTAGAGCATTCCCAGTTAATTCCATAGCAGACCTAGACGCCTTATACCAGTCATTTATGTTGTGTGTTGAGCATGATTGTTCAGAGGTCTTTGTTTCAGCCGGATGTATACCCCAGGAAGTTTTGTACACCCCTCCACGCGGAGGGGCGCGGGGGGGACTTGTCCCCCCC
>APFE031184817.1:70347-83171 GCA_000404065.3 Pinus taeda | reverse complement strand
AGAATAAATGGGTTTACAGGTTGAAGGAAGAAGATGGAGGAAAACAGAGGTACAAAGCTAGACTTGTGGTGAAGGGGTTTGCACAGAAGAAAGGTATTGATTTTGATGAAATATTTCCTCCTGTTGTTAAAATGACTTCAATCAGAACTATTTTGAGTCTTGTAGCAGCTGAAGATTTGCATCTTGAGCAGTTAGATGTAAAGACAGCCTTTCTCCATGGGGATTTGGAGGAAGAGATATATATGCAGCAGCCACAAGGATATGAGGTGAAAGGGAAGGAGAACTATTGTGCAGGTTGAAGAAGAGGTTGTATGCCTTAAAACAGGCTCCAAGGCAGTGGTATCTAAAATTTTACAAGTTTATGTTGAACAAGGTTATACTAGATGTCACTCTGATCATTGTGTTTATCTGAAAAAGCAAAATGATGGCAGCTATATTATAGTGTTATTGTATGTAGATGACATGCTTGTTGCAGGGTCTAACATGCAGGAAATAAATGTGCTCAAAAGAAAATTGGAAAATTCATTTGCAATGAAGGGTTTGGGAGCTGCAAAACAAATTCTTGGTATGAGAATCACTAGAGACAGGAAAAATCGCAAGTTAACATTGTCTCAGAATGAGTACATACAAAAGGTGTTGGAAAGTTTAACATGCACAATGCAAAACCAGTTAGTACACCTTTTGCTAGCCATTTCAAACTTAGCAAGGAAATGTGCCCAAAGACCCAAGAAGACGTGAATTATATGTCTAAAGTTCCATATGCATCAGTGGTTGGAAGCTTAATGTATGCAATGGTTTGCACAAGGCCTGATATTGCACATGCAGTGGGAGTTGTAAGCAGGTACATGAACAATACAGGAAAGGAACATTGGATGGCAGTGAAATGGATTCTCAGATATTTGAAAGGTACCACAAATCAAGCATTATGCTTTGGTGGTTCAAACATTTCCCTACAGGGATATGTTGATGCAGATATGGCAGGTGACAAAGATAATAGGAGGAGCACTACAGGATATGTATTTACTGTTGGAGGAACAGCTACCAGTTAGGTTTCAAAAATCCAAAGTGTTGTTGCACTTTCAACAACAGAAGCAGAGTATGTTGCTGCTACAGAGGCTAGTAAAGAGATGATTTGGTTACGAAGGTTTATGGGCGAATTGGGTAAGGAGCATGATAAGGGCACGTTATACAGTGATAGCCAAAGTACCATTCATCTTGCAAAGAACTCAACATTTCATTACAGGACTAAACACATACAGCTCAAGTACCATTTCATACGATCAGTGTTGGAAGATGGACAGTTGAAGCTGGAAAAGATACACACTAGCAAGAATCCTGCAGATATGCTAACAAAAGTTGTAACCAGGGAGAAACTGAGAACATGCTCAGTTTCAATTGGTCTTCAAGGATGACGATGAAGATGAGAAACAGCTAGGTCCAAGAGAGGAGTCATTGTCTAGCAAATGAAGCAGCGATGGAGTTGCTACAATCATTCTCCAAGTGGGAGATTGTTGTGTGTTGAGCATGATTGTTCAGAGGTCTTTGTTTCAGCCGAATGTATACCCCAGGAAGTTTTGTACACCCCTCCACGTGGGGGGGACTTGTCCCCCCCATGGGGGTTTGGGGGGGGCCGATCCCCCTTCGGCTGGGGGGTCCGGGTGCCAGCGGTCCCCCGGCGGGGGCTCGGTGGTAGGGCCCCCGAAGCTAAAAGCAGATGTAAATTTGCCTTGTAAAAGTATAGTAATTTCTAGTCAATCTGAGCCATTCATTAGGCGGATGATCTGACGGTAGAACTTATGTTTAGTTTAGGGTTTTTTGCCCTTGAAGGCAACCCCTCTCTTTGTATGAGGGCATTTGTATTTTTGAGGCAGTTGTAGATGTGTATTCTCTGTGAGCAGGAAACAGAGAAGTGAGACTGTGAGAGAAAACAGAGGATATTATAGCGTCTTTGTTGTAGGTTGTGTTTCTTCATTTTGCTGGATAATAGAAAGGAAGGACTGGCTGTTCGAGGTGGACGTAGCCCAAACTGGGTGAACCACGTATATCTGTGTCTCTCTTGTTTGTGCGTTTTCTGTGTTTATATTTCTGCAATATTTTATGTGTTCCATTGCTCCATAATATATAATTTTCTAACAATTTATCAACAGATGGGAGAAAAAGAAAGACCCCTTGCACATATTATCTGAATATGACACTATCAAAAGAGGCCCTCAGGAGACTGTGTTAGACTAATGCGCAAGGTTTAGCAATGTTTATAATGCAATATCATAGAACTTAAGACCTCCACCTGATCTTGCTTTGTACAAATTCCCTGATGGTTTTGATCCCGATATGGCTTATCAGTTAAGGGAAAGAGCCCCTCAAAGCCTTGTGGAAATGCAAAATGTTGCTATTAGTGTGGAGGCAAACCTGATTGCTAAAACAAACAGAGCTAGAACCGAGAGAAGAACCACCTTCAAGGAAGAACCCTCAGCCTTCGACCAGAAACTAGATGCTATCATCAGTAGCATGCACAGGCTGGGAGATAGAGTGGAAAGTGTTGAGAGGAAATCATCATGGGAGGGACAACAACCTAACGCTACAAGGAACCCAAATTTCAGGAAAGCTCAGAACGCAAATGCTGCTAGATCTAGCCCAGACCGTGATATAAGACCTCCTTTCCAAGAAAACTACACAGAGGCATCCACTTCTAGTGAGCCCACAGAAGAGACTCACATGAACTTGATAGATTCAAAGGATGAGCAACAGATTTTTCTCACTCAAGAAGATCAAGACTACCATGATGTAAATCAATTTCAGACTAAGTCTGGAGAGTCTTTTGATTTTAAACAAGGCTATGATTCTGCTGTGTATGAGGTCCACAAACAATATAAGTTGAGAACAAGAACCATTGATGTCCCGGCACCTAGAAAGACAAAAGACAACAAACATCCCAACAAAATTAAAGGCAAGGTTATCATAACAGAACCAGCTGATATTTCTATCCCAAACCCGCACCAAGTGACTATAGAGGACATGACAGGCATACAACCTCCTATTGATCAACCTCTGCTTCCTTCTTCCTCGAAAGAAGACTTGAACAACACACCTAAAACTCTTCCCAAAACAGAAATACCACAAAGTGTCATTCATCATAATGCTGATAATCAAAAGGAAAACAAAGAAAATATTCTTGAAAGAAGAAATCCACTACTGCTAACGCAAATATTCCAATGGAAAAACCACTTAACTTAGAAGCAGAGATTGGAAAACTTAAGATATCCATCCCCCTCTCAGAACTTGCCAAGCATGATGTTTATAGGAAACAAATTCAAAGGTCACTTCAAATGCCAGAGGTCAAGGATGATGTAAATGTTTTAGATGATACCCCTGAGCTGCTCTTTGGTCGAGAAGTTAATGGAAAATCAACATATGGATCTGTTCCACCCTTTTATGTCAGTCTGCACATACATGACTAGATCTTGCATAATGTTATGTTTGACTCAGGTGCTTCACACAATCTTATGCCCAAAGCTGTAATGGAAAAGCTAAACCTTGATGTCACAAGACCCTACAAACATTTATTCTCCTTCGACTCAAGTCAGGTCAAGTGTTTAGGCTTAATCAAAGACCTTTGTGTGTCTCTAGTCCAATTTCCCAACAAGACAATCCTAATGGACGTAGTAGTTGCCGACATTCCACCAAAATATGGGATGCTCTTAGCAAGATCTTGGGGAGCAAAACTCCAAGGATCCCTCCAACTTGACCTCTCTTATGCCACTATATCTGTCTTTGGGCAACCAAAGAGACTGTACAGGGAAACACTGATGAAGTATGTGGTAAGTAGTGAGGAAAAGCCCCAAAATATTCCAATTTACTCAATCCATTTTGATATGGATTCATTTATTCTTTTCAATGATGATACCAATCCTCCAACTAATGAGAAACCTTTAGCTGTAGAGCTAGAAACATGCAAAAATGAGGAATCGGTTGCCCATGCCCATGAAATGGTCACAACAATCAAGGAAACCAACAAACAAGTAAAACCTCCCCAAATAGAAATTTTAAATCTATCCAATCCAAAATGACTGAAACTCTTAATACAAACCACAAGAAAGAAATCACATGGTATTTAGAGTTTGATGGTTCTGTCAACAAGTTAGGAGCAGGGGCAGGGATATGGATTCACAATACACATGATAATCATGCAGAAGGCCATGCCTACAGACTAAATTTCAGATGTACCAACAACATGGCAGAGTATGAGGCTCTCCTCTTAGGCCTAAAATTGCTCAAAGTTCTAGGAGCTACAAAAGCGTCCATTTTAGGTGACTTCGATTTAATCATACAACAAATGAAAGGTAACTTTGTTACTAATGACAATAGAATGAGGGCCTATAGGGCTGCTGCCATAGAAATACTTAATACCTTCACTGAATTCGAGCTTGTCAAGATTTCTAGAAACCATAACATACATGCACATAGCCTAGCCACTTTTGCTAGCACATGCAAGCTTCCCTTTGAGACAAATCACCATTTTACTATTGAGATAAAACATAGGCCCGCTGTTCCTAACAATATTAAAGACTGGCAAGTATTTGAAAATGATGCCCAGATTAACAATTTCCTCACTCTTGAGGGCAAGTTTTCAAACGTAAACATTGACATAGAGGCCATGAACGATTACCAAAAACAAACAAATGAAAATCAGCAGGTGCTAACAGATGCAACAACAAAACAAATCCTTAACCCAACTATTTTTGATAATGAAAACATAGAAGAGCTGAAACAAATGCATTTATATGAAACAGCCAAAGCAGAGGCCGAGTTCATTGATCTAAAGAATAATTTTTTTCCTGCTGGCCTCACTCCATTAGAAGACATGTTTGATGATAATGATGTGCCCAAAAAGCCAAAAATGGAGCCTATAGATGTTGCTATAGAAGAGCACAATATAGGGACAACAGAAAAGCCAAAAATGATTAAATTGTCTAAAAATCTGCCCCCTGACCAAAAACCAAAGTATGTGGATTTGTTCAAAGAGTTCCAAGATGTATTTGCTTGGAGTTATGAGGACTTGAAGTCCTATGACACCTCAGTGATTCAACATACCATCCCATTAAAACCAAATAAAAAACCATTCAAGAAAAAACTTAGAAGAATAAACCCTATGCTTCTTCCCCTCATTGAAAAGGAAGTGAAGAAAATGTTTGAAGCAGGTATCATAGCACCCATCAAATTTTCTGAATGGGTATCCAATCTGGTTCCCACAAGGAAAAAATCAGGTGAGATCAGACTGTGTGTAGACCTAAGAAACTTAAACCAGGTCTCTTTAAAAGACCACTATCCTTTGCCTAAAATGGACCACATCCGACAAAGAGTAGTGGGGTCATCTAGAATCTCTTTACTAGATGGATTTTCAGGTTTCAATCAAATACTTGTTCACCCGGATGACCAAGACAAGATAGCCTTTACCACACTGTGGGGAACATTTAAGTATGTTAAAATGCCTTTCGGGCTAAAGAACGTTGGTGCCATATTTCAAAGGGCAATGGATATTGCATTTGCCAAGGAAATACATGATTTCCTTGTTGTTTATCTTGATGACTTAACCCCTTTCTCTAAATCCGATCAAGAGCACCTCAAACACTTAAGGCAAATCTTCATGACATGCAGGAAATATGGCATTTCCTTGAACCCCAAGAAGTCCTTGTTTGGCCTTGAGGAAGTTAGTTGTTAGGCCACATCATCTCAAAAGACGGCATCAGAATTGATCCGGAAAGGATCTAAGCCATCCTCCAAATTCCCTACCCAAGAAACATAAAAGAGTTGCAAGCATTCCTTGGAAAGATCAATTTCCTAAGGAGATTTATCCCGAATTTAGCCGAACTGATAAGACTATTAAGCAACATGTTAAAAAAGGATGCCAAGGTAAGATGTTCTCTTGAAACCAAGCAAGATTTTGAGACTATCAAAGCTGCCTTGACTCAAATGCCTGTCCTCACAAGTCCACAATTTGACAAAGATCTTATCATTTTTTCTTTTGCATCTGAGCACACGATAACTGCTGTCCTTTTGGAAAAAGATGATCAAGGAAATGAAAAGCCAATTGCGTTGTTTAGCAGATCCCTTAGAGATGCTCCTTTGAAGTACCAAATCATGGAGAAGCGGGCCTATGCTCTTGTTAAGGCCATTAAAGACTTCATAGTTTACATGTTATATTCACATGTGATTGCCTATGTCCCAAACTCTGTCGTAAAATACATATTAACTCAAGAGGGACTAGAAGGCAGAAGAGGCAAGTGGGTTTCCAGTCTTCTTGAATATGACATTGAGATAAAATCCACCAAGCTGATAAAGGGACAAGGTTTAGCCAAGCTAATGTCCGAAACAAATTTTCAGGCCTTAGACATTAACCAACTGGACAATGAACATGAGCTGACGACTCCACATATCAATGAAACCTTTTTACAATCCCCATGGTATGGTGATATTTGTTATGTATTGTTAAACCTGTATGCTCCCCCAAGATTGTCCAGAACCAAAAAGAGATTTTTAAAAATGAAAGCATCAAAGTTTTGTGTCTTAGATGGTGCCCTGTTTTGGAAAAATCATGAAGGAATTTTACTGAACTTTTTAACCATAAATGAAACTAACAGCATCATGAAATAATTGCATGGAGGGGACTGTGGAGGGCATCTATATCGGAAGTCCACTGCTAACAAGATTTTAAGGGTTGGTTATTATTGGCCCTCTCTATTCGCAGATGTCAAGAAATTTGTTGTTTCATGTCACAAATGCCAAATCTTTGAAGGAAAAAGAAAACTGTTGCCTTTTCCCCTTAAGCCTATCTCAACCGAAAAGCCTTTTCAACAATGGGGTCTTGAATTCATAGGTGAAATCCATGCCTCCTCTTCAGGCCAACACAAGTGGATTTTAACAGCCACCGACTATTTCACCAAGTGGATTGAAGCTATCCCATGTAGGCAAGCCAATGACTCCACTATCATCCAGTTCCTTGAGGGCAATATCCATTCCAGATTTGGCTGCCCTGAGAAAATCATCACTGACAACGCTGTTGCCTTCAAATCCAGAAAGATGATCAACTTTTGCCATACATTTCACATTACCTTGGGCCACTCTACAGCCTACTACCCTCAAGGTAATGGCTTGGCCGAATCGTCCAATAAAAGCCTCATCAACATCATAAAGAAAGTGCTGGAAGAAAACAAAAAGAACTGGCATAGGAAGCTCACAAATGCCCTGTGGGCAGATAGACTTTCAACCAAGAGATCCATTGGGATGAGCCCTTATGAGCTAGTATATGGCATGGAAGTCAGATTTCCTTCATCTTTGGGCATTCTTACTATCAAACTATTACAGGAGATTCAGGCTGAACCAAATGACATTCAAAGAAGAATCAATCGGACCATTCATCTCCAGCAGACCAGAGAGCAAGTGTATGACAGAGCTCAAATTTTGCAAGAGAAACTCAAAAGGATGTTTGATAAGAAAGCTAAGGCTGAGGACTTCTATGTTGGCAGCAAAGTTCTAAGGTGGGACTCGCGAAGAGAAGACAAGGGAAAACACGCAAAATTCGACTTTCTTTGGAAAGGTCCATTCATTATCAGCGTTGTGCAAGGCAACAACACATATTTCCTAAAATCTATAGATGGCAGCACAACTGAAGAGGGCTCGGTGAATGGCCGAATGTTAAAGCATTATCATGATCCCTTTTGTTGAGAATCACCCGGTGGCATTATTTATGTACATAAATGTTTGTATATATCAGCACTTTGTTTCATTTTTGTGTAATAGTCTGAATGATAGAGCACGCAGAAGAAAGTAGGCAGTGCTTCATAGTTCACAAGCAATTTAGTTGAGGGAAAGTGTTGTTCTCACTCCAAAGTTTCAATTACCTAAGAGTCAGCACTAAGAAGTTTCAATCTACATCAACAATGGAAGATCAAGGCAGTCTGACATGCTGTTCTTGGCTTTCCACAAGGAAAAGCCATCCCCAAGTGGAGCCACTGTTAGCCTTCTGCTGCAGCAGGTTACTCATATTTCATGATTGACATTTTTACATGCCAAATATGTCATACTTTGCATGCTGCAATGTTCCATATTTGCTACAGAGGCCAAAGAAGGATGCAATGAGAGTGTGCTAGTCTAAATGCCACTGTTGTGTTCCAATTTTGATGTGCTATTCCATTTTTTAAGAATTTTCAGTTAAAGGGAGGTCCAAACAGTTTAATCTTGGTCTCCCTAGGTTTCAATTTCTTGTTGTAGAATATAGAGAATCATTATCTGTCCAAACAGCTTAATCTTGGCAGATTCCTAGACAGGTAGAGAAGCAAGGATGCTCAACAACTTAATCTGAGCCCCTGGATGAAATAAGCGTAGATGTAGATAGGAGGGCAGTCAAAAGAAAAAAGGATAGTCAAGTTCTGCAAGGTCAAGTGCACCCAAACTAAAAGAAGAAAAAATGCTAGGTAAGTAGGCTGGGTAGGTAGTTTTGAGGTTGCAGAATGTTGATTTGTGATCAATTTCATGTTTTCAAAGTGTCATATCTATTCAGATCACAAGTTGGAGGCAGTTTTCCATTTAAAATAATTCAAGCGAGGCATTTCTAACTCCCCCCTTCTTCCTCTTCCCCAAATCACTCACTAACTTCCCCTAAAGAGGTCGAGATCTGCTTGATACCTCTCAGATTCATCATTCTTCATATTAGTAGCCTTGGTAAAGATCTACTTTACTCAAGGAAAATCCATACTTCCCCCACAACTCTTACTTCTCCTTGATAGCCTAAGATTTACATATTTAACGCTTTTTCTCATCATTGTCATATTGACTGCTAACTCTACTATGTAACTCCCTATCTATCTCCCCTTCCCCTACTAAAACTATGTCAATAACTCCCCTATATACTTCTCCCCTCCCCCTGGTTGAAATATAACCATAAGTACACTTGGGAATTGCTAAGTTTATCTGAAACTCAGCGAGAACCCTCATTTCCCCCCTCAAACCATCTTCTCATGCATATCGGACCTCTTCCCATGCCTTGAAATCCCTTCAAACATCAAAAGATTCTGCTTCCGATCATAAAACCCTCATCACTTACCTTGGGCAATGCTCCGATTGCAAAAGAGTTCTATCGGACACCCTCCGATGCGATATCGCAGTCAGGAGGGGAGTCGTGTATCAAAACAACGCATAAGTGTGCCCCTGATTGGTTTGGCCGATAGCGATTTCGCCGATCGTCGTATCGCTATGACAAAACAAAACATGCATGCGTGCTGCCGATATGGTTATCGCCGATGGTCTGTTGCCGATCGCATATCGGTGATAGATGTTTCATATGAATCCACACCATATATTATATATATATATATATATATATATTTATATATATATATTATATATATATATATATATATATATATATATTATATATATATATATATTATATATTAATATATATATATATTATATATATATATTATATAATATATATATATATATTAATATATATATTATTTATATAATATATATATATATATATAGGCACCCTCCCTTATCCTTTCGCCGCCTTCTCTGATCTGCTATCCGTCCGATTGCCCGCACCCTAGATCTATGGTGGGCAGGTCTATTCCCTTCCGAACCTGTCGATGATTAGTGTCCGGGGATGGGAGTTTTTCCCCTGCCATGTCACCCATCGTACGGGTCCCACCGTTGACGTCATGCTGATGTCATCTGCTGAAAGAAAAGCGCGCAAAGGTGAAATCGCTGCTTAGGAAGCCCGGATTCAAAATCCGGGACAGTTTTCGATGCGCACTTAGCGCTAATTGCGCATCGCTATGGGAAATAGGCCAAAATGGGGAATCTTTTTCTTCAGCAGTCGTTTTTGCCTTGAAAGGGCAGAAAAAGGGTGATTTAGTAGTTAAAAGAGTATCAAAAGCAGAAAGAAGCCAAAACTCATGTCAAAGTGTATCAGTGTTGCGGCAAAGTGTATCAGCGAAGATTTTCTCAGGGCTTGAAATTGATAAAACATTAAAGAGCCCCCAGCAAGTCAAAGAAACAGTAAAAGCCATTTAAAGCCTCTCAAATCACAGTTACTGCATATCAAAGCCACTCAAGAGCAGTGGAGCAGAGACCAATCCGTAGTTATGAGAAACAGCTAGCGCATAACAACAAAGAACACATTCCTACTCATTTTTTAGGTAGCTGCCCCAACGCAACACTTAGATAAATATTTCATGCATTTACTTCAAGATAAGATATATTAAAGCAATCATTTCCCTCAGATCTATTTAAGATCTGCTGTAATAAATATTTCTTAGATATTTTCTCTATATATACAACCCTCTGTATTGAGAAAGGGGGTTGGAGGGTTGGTTAATGCACTCCAAGAGAGACTCGCTCTGTATCTAATATTTTCACTTAATCAAAGATTGCTGAAAGCGTGGAGAATGGACTGTTTGATGTGTTGTTGATGTCTCTGAAGAGTGAATGAGGGAAATCTTGTGCTGCTTTCTGAATCAATAAGTGTTCCTTACCTCTGTTATTTCAATTTCACATATGCTCAATTCACAGAATGAAAGTTTGGTTTAGAATTTGCTTACCTGCACTCTATGCTCAGTTTCTGTGGCTTCTTAATGTTTTCCTCTTGATTTAGGCATAAATATGAATTCCTTATGGCTCATATTTTCTCTAGTTCACATATGAATGACTGTTAACTAGGAATTCTTAGCTGCTCCTAGGTAGAGCTCGTTCATCTTCCTTTTGCTAACTTGATTGAAAGATTCTTTGTTGCCTCTCATTTCTTAGCTTGCAATCCATCTTCATGTACCTTAAGTATTGTTTCATGAGTAGCTAGCTTGCCCCTTTTTCCTCTTGTGACCAAGAAAACGCACCAACAATCTTACTCCACGACTCCATGCCCAATGGTTTGAAACTTGTCACACTATGTATTGCCTCTCTACTTGAAAACATCCTCCTTCCACCCAAACCCAAACAAAACCCCTTGAACCCAATAACTGGCCTAAAATTATCATCAACAAAGCTAAAATCATTAAGAGAGAGCCCTCTCTGATTGCAGGTAGGCTAGAACCTGTAATCCAAAGATTGGTTTGTTGTTACCTCGGACGTATCCCTTCAGGATATTAGGGGCAACCTAAGTGTTAACACATCGCACCTCCCGTGTGTATTAGGTGAGATGCATCGCACCCTCTGCATTGGGCATTCAGTATGGTCCAGTTTTGACCAGTTCTGAGCAATGTTTTGTGGAGAACTTTTGGGAGATGATGTAATCAGCTGACCTTGTTCCTTTAGGTAGTGAAGCAACACTTTTAGGGACTTAGGAGCCCTTAGTTTATGGAAATTTATGATTGGGGTTGTAATGCCCAAAAATTTCTATAACAGTTGCCCCCTAAAGCATGAGATCGTTAATCTTTTGATGTCGGGTGAAATGCTTTACCATGAGGATCCGAAGTTTTTTTTCGAGTTGGGAGGCAACCTGTAATAAGATACAATACAATACATTATCTTCATAATATTTTTCATGATCTAGATGAGGCGGGCATTCCCATGCTTAGCTTTATAAATTCATTTTCATGTACATAAGACAGACAATCGTCTGTGTGGCAGACTAATGATTCGGATGGAGTCATCATCCTTTGATTTGGATGATCATCTGTTCGCCAATGATGTACATTTGATGTCTTTATATTCCTGAATATATCGCAACCCGTATGGATGAAACTAGATCCGGGGTCTTCAAAACTCATTCAATATTCACTCAGAGTACAAGTCGATCCATGTGAAAAATGTTCTGTAGTTGAACAAGGAAAGACATCACTTGATTACCAGCGAATGATGTGAGATGTTAACAGGCGCAAGAGGGATCACCAATAATGATAATGATCCTCAAGGTACTACAGGACAATTTGCATGGTGTGAAAAAGGGACTTGGCATCGAACACCATGCAAAATCTTCCAGTCGAAGGCCATTGATGTAAACCTGTCACCGAAAGTAAGAAACTTGCCATTGAGGCATGCAAGCTTCAAAGTACTGAAAGGGGTTGTTCCTAAGTCGCCTTCTTGTATAATCAGCTGATGTTGACAAGAAGTGACCCATTGTAGGAGGGCCTTAATGAATCCCACATCTACGAAATTGGAACCGAGCAAATGATTTTGGAGGTGAAAACGATCTGATGATACAGGGTTCAGCGTGGTGGTCATGAAAGAATGGAGCGTGAATGTATTGCAGCGGATGAGACACAGGTGAATTCTCTAAGTGACTTCTCTTGAACATACCAGTGACACTAACGATGGATTGGTAGCATTAACCCCAAAGATGGATGGTGTGACGGACCAATGGTGATACGACCAGTGAACAGAACAATCCAACCCGACTCGGATGCAGAGTGAAAGTGTCATGTTCAAGAGCGACTCGCTACCAATAAATTTTCTTCAAGTTTTCTCCCCAATTTTCCCCAGCCATTGCTGACCAATTCCTATTTATTTTTGTCAAGCTTGAGGAGGATAACATATGCTTGTTCTATAATTCACCCTTCGAGTGAACTTGTCGCTATGTTTTAACGAGCCTAACGACAGTGAAACTCGTTCTCGTCCATTTGGACAAGTTTGTCGCTATTCGGTTTTAACGAGTTTAACGAAAAAGATAAATCGGTCCTTTTCAATTTTAGAGAGTTTGAAAGGTACGGAAAGGAAACTCCAATGATTCTTTTTCGTCATATAATCCCTTAAGTCTGAAAAAGCATAAAATAATACAAAAGGGATGAATTTTCGATAGTTTTAACGAGCCGAACAAGACAAGCGCTCGA